>BLKR01002909.1:0-171073 GCA_011170035.1 Teleogryllus occipitalis
TCACATTTTCCTGTTTCCTGCTATAAGTGAAACAATTATTGATAAGTTTGTTTTCTCATAAGCAATGAGTGGTTGCGGAACCTCGGCATTGGCCCAGCACGGAATAATGAATTTCTGACAGACCAAGAACACTAATATTACTGACTATAAAATTATTCGAACTCTCCAACGCAACTTATGAGATGGGTGCTAATGTTAGTGAACTTTTTCGTCTTTCACTATTCGGCTCCAGTGCAAAGAACGTACCAATTCAGCCAGTTGAGATATGTCTACTAAATCTGCCGTCAATTACAAAGCAAACATTGCTGCACTACCATATATGCAGCTGCAGCACAGCAGAACCTTTTAAGAGTTTATTTTCAGGTTCAGCAATCTACTGCTACAAGCACAGGTTTAGCAACGGCTACAATGGCAACAGCACAGAAACTAGTGGTACTACAGATTGGCACAGACTTTCTCATTCTACTTAGTTGTCTAATTTCTTTGGCTAAGGTTACCTTTTCGATCTTGCCTCATACTCTTGCCAGCTGCCATCTGTCGCCGCCCAAAGTAGATGTTTTAAAATATTTTCACAGAAAATTTTTGAGGTTTCGAAAAACTTCATTCGAAGTCATTTGAAGTTCTTCTACTCACTAGTGCATGAATGTGAACAAATTGCTGGAAATGTGCATATTAAAGGCGTCAGCGATACTTAAAAAATTACATTTGCGTAATTTTTGAAAAACAAACACAAGAAAACAAAAGATTAAGATGACATAAAAGAAAAACCACTTTTATGACATCTTAAACACTGCATTTAGCACTATCCATGCAAAAAGTTTAAAGAAAAATTTGAAGCAGTTTTAAAGAAAATGGCATTTGAGTGTTTCTGAAAATGCGAAATTTTGATATCATTTTAACAGAAAACTGTTGACTTTTCGAGAAACTTTGTATGACATCATTTAAAGAACAGATGCTCATAAACGTAATGATGTAAACAAATCACATCTAATATAAATATTAACGATGTGAGAGACAAGTAAAATAATTACTTTTTTGTAAATTACAAAAAATGCTTTTTTGTAATTTTTGAAAAAAACAAAAAATGCTGTAAAATAGCGTTAATGTTATCTTGTATAGTGCGTTGAGCACTCTCCGTAATCTAGAACAATATCGAGTCGTTTTTGAGAAAATCTTGTTTTTGTATATTTTACTCTATTCTTACAAGAAGTTTAAAGAAAAAAATTGGAGCCATTTTTGAGAAAATTTTGAAAATGTTCGGGTCTTTTCATGTAAAGTACCCCCAAATTTTAAAGAAAGATTTTCAAAATTTCAAAGCTTCAACTAAAGCCAGAGAGACAGGGGTTTCTTCAATTTGGAAAAATTCTACTCATGGTTTAGGCGCTAGTAGTGTTCGCGGACGGACAGACAGACAGAAAGAAGGACGGACGTTTTGAAAAAAAAAACACACTTTTTTGGTATCAGGAAACCCCAAAACGTGTATTTCTGTTGAAATCTCTACTATTTCCGTTGAAATATACGAGAAAGAAAAAAATCAGAGTTATAAGTGAAAATTGGGCCTATTTCATCTTCGTAAGTGTATTTCACTCTATACTTACAAGAAATTTAAAGAAAAAATTGGGGTCATTTTTTAGAAAATTTTGAAAGTGTCGCAGGGACTTTATATGAAGAACCCCCAAAAAGTTGTTTCAAAATCGCAGAGCTTCGACTCAGGCCAGATCGACAGGGATTTATTCAGTTTGGAAAAAATCGTACACATAGTTTGAACGCTTGTGTTGTTCACATGCACCAGACGGACGTTTTGAAAAAGAAAAAAAAAATCGGTGTCAGGGGACCCGAAAACGTATTTCCGTTGAAATCTCGAAATCGATTCTCCGCAGCATCGCAGCATTACATAACTTTCTCTATAATACTCATATTATTCCGTATTATCTTTACGTACTTAATATAAAGTAATAAATTATATAAATACGTACGTATATGAGAAAATAGAAATTCATAAGAGTGGAAAGGGAAATGTACGAAATATGGCCTTGCGCAATTGGCTACAATTTGTTACTAGCACTTTCTCTACCAGTTTTATTGAAATTTGATTCAGTAATATCTTCAAAAACTGCAGAATTGTGACTGCAAGAAGGCAGAGATTAATGATCGAACTTTCACTTTCGCAACTGCGAAAAACGTTGCGACCATATAACATTTGTTTCTGAAAATGTTCTGCAAGATGAGTTACGAGCAAGATGATGCCATTTAACTTGACGAACCAATGGAATAGGATTTGTATATTAATGATCTTAGATAATGCCAATTATTAGAAGCAATACAAGATTTATTGTAATAAAAGACCTGCTAATGCCGTTATTTTGTTTGTGGCAGGTCTATGAAATGCAGGGCCTTTGAAACCTACGTGTCGGTGAAAGTGCAGTCCATCGTCTTCCAAAATATTAATTTTCATGTTCACATTATTAATTATCTATTATTCTTTTCCCAAATAAAATGTTAACTAATTCACAATGCGCCGTATTTATTTGTACACAACTTTATATTATGAAAATTACATAAAGGACTTAGAGTGAGTGAGAGGTTAACAGGAGTGCCGTTTTCACAGTAACATCCTGGTATATTTTGCACTCTATCGGCTATACCAGGGATTTTTCAATTTTTTTTCGTCCACGGCTCCCTTGACCTAAAGGAAATATTCCGCGGCTCCCCTGGTAACAATAAGTTTCAAATATAAGGGTTAATATAGGCGTAGTAAAGATTTAACATAAATGAGTAACTGTTATAACAAGCTATTGTATTTCTCCATTCTAATTAGGTATTAAAATAACACATAACACATTTTATTCAACTTTCAATTTTATGATAAAATTCTTCTAAAAATTAATGAGAAGATTGAGCTTGCTTCTTTATCAATAATTGTTCAATTCTGAATTCGATATTTGAAACTGCGACTCGCAATTCTTTTTCGGCGTTTTATTTCGATCTATGTTTGGTTTTCATTACTGCCATGCTGAATATCCTACCTCACATTAGTAGGTTGCAAAATAAATAAAAACTCCATGGGGCCATGTTACCTATTACTCCTTTTTCACCAATCTCCGGCACTCAGTGAGTGGTTATGAATCTAAATTCTATTTTAATCTGAAGTCAAAAGAAATATCGATGAGTTGCTCTTTTTCGTTTTGTTCGTTGTCATTTTTTCGTGTGTTTCGCTTATATCACCAAATTTCTCTGTGCTCTCACTGCTGACGAGCTGAAAATTGGTTAAAACTCTTAATGATATTAAATGTAAGTAGTTGTATCTTCTTTTATTTCATATAGTACCATTTATTACGAAAAATAGATGGCTTTTGAGTAATTTTGAAAAAAAGAAAAAATAGCGTAATTATTACATATTTTTTCCTGAAAAACGTGTTTATTTATTTATTTATTTATTTATTTTACGTCAAAAAACTGTTGAAACTCTGTATGACGTGCTATGGGGAGAAGTTAATTCTGTGTTTCCGGGCAAACGTTTTGTTAGCAAACTTGATATTCCTGTTCAACGACCCAAAGAAATATAGGAACGAAATATCAAAACTATGCCTAAACTTTCCGCTATTTATCCTTTTTGAGTACCTTTTGACTGGACTATCATCCAATCATTTGTACTCTTTGCCAAGTACTGTATACTGAGTGAACCGTATCTACGAAAATTAAGATTTTTTTAAAGAAACAATGAAAAGTATGAGCTCAATGGCAACCAAAATAATAATGATAATAATAATAATAATAATAATAATAATAATAATAATAATAATAATAATAATAAGTACTGTTTGAACTTTGAAACAAACCTTTCACTTCATATTCAATAGACTGAATTAATTTTTGTCTTTCCCACTCAATCTTTCACCCCACTTAACGCCATTGTAAACCAGTGATGTGAGATAAATCCACTGTTCTAGGAGCTGTAAAATGCGCTCTATCTAATGATATATTTTTTAAATCATTTCATAAAGTTCTCTTCTGTAAATGTGGGTTGAAATGCAGATTTTTAAATTTTTTTAAAAAAATTAGCAAATTTACAATTTATTTTTACAGTGATGGTAACAGCTAGAACATTGAAATTTTCCACCCCAAAACAATGATTTTACGAGATATTATTTTCTAAATTTCAAATTTATACTTGAATACTGAGGGAACGAGGCAAAAATTAACTCTGGAATTTGTATTGAACACTAATTTTTTTCGGAGACATTCCTGCACATCTTATCACATTTTGAACATTGAATGCCTCCGATGGATATTCAAATTTAACTTTTTAGAAGCTTCAAATTCTACTCTTTCTAATTAGGTGAGTTCGAAAGTATTTCTAGAAGGTACTTTTATGTAAAATATATAAAGAAAGGAAGAAAAATGGCTGAAAATATTGTATTTTTTTGTGTGTTTTTCGGCCAAAATTATTAATTTTAAACATAACTTATGAAATAATGGTAAGGGTTAGGAGTTTGAAAAACAATGAAACAAATAATGTTGGTATGTCGTGAGCTAAATGTCACTTTTCTCAAAAAAATATTAAGGAAACTATTAAAGTTAAAGTCTGGAATTTTTTTGAACACTGTTTTCGGTGATTTTGCTGCAATGTACCCACAGTGTGTCAATAAAGGCACTATTGAAATTAGTTTCATTGAATAGTGCGGAAAAAGTTATAGAAGACAGCTCAGTTTCATTTGTTTAGTAATAACAGAGAAGGGAATATTGTTACCCGACGTTGCAGGAATTTTATAATCGTATTGATCAACGACGCACCGGATTAGGCTGCTCAGGCCATCAGCTGATGCCACTGCAGTGTCTATAATCGGGAGATCCTAGGATTAGAGTTCCGATGGTGGCAGGAGTTTTGACAAAATTGAGATAGGTAGGTCGAATTCAGCTGTTGTCTGGAAGAGAATCCTTGCGGCCGGCTGCTGTGATCGGTAGTTTTTCGTGGTTTGTCTGATCAACACCAGACGAATGCCAGAGCAGTACCATTGCAAACGGGCCATGGACCGCGCGTGATCTTTCCTTCCTCGTCCCTGTCCTAATCACCCCCCTTAATTTATGCAATTAAAAAAATATTTTCTCAAAAATAACTTTAAATTTTTCATTAATTTTTTCCTCGAATAGAGCAAAGGACGCTTAAAAATGGCGTAGGAACTCTCGATATTTTCAAAACTTGCAAACAAAAATTAACAATACAAAGCTACAATATTTTTTTCATTAATTAAATCTGTTCCTTGGAACTAGGTCTCGGAATGATTTGAATGATAGGTATCTGAAATTTGAAAAAAATTGCAAAAGAGAATGTTTCAATTTTAAAGCGTAGGGAAGATTAAGTTAAGCTGTGAAGCTGGTGCTTGAAGTGTAACGTGCCTGGAGTTTTAACTCTAATGGCATGAGTTTAAATCCCAGCGAATAATAAACTAATGGTGCTAAAACTGCACGTACTTTCTTGCCATTAGTAACGGTTTCATAATATAATAATTAAGCTGCGGATTTTTAGGCACGAAAGACTGTAGAAATAAGCAGGCAAAATAGACATTTAAAAATGTAAAATAGACACTTAAAATGTGAAAAAGGCCATTAAAATGCGAAATTGGCTTTTAAAAAGGCAATGTAAAATGTTCTTATCCTTGTTAATGTACTTGTGGGAAAGTTTACATACTGAAGTAAACATAATGTAGTTACATAATGTAGTTCATGGAATGTTTGATTTTATCATTGTTCTGAAAAAATCTCGTAGAAATAATTTCCTTCATTGTTGGGCAATTCAGTCAAAAAGACTGATATGCAGTAGCTAACTTTTTACTTTCTCATGTACATATGTATATACGTAATAATATTTATAGTAAAGAGAAAGTTATGTAATGCTGCGGAAACTCGATTTCGAGATTTAAACGGAATGTTTTGGCGTCCCCTGATACCGAAAAGGTTTTTTTTTACGTCTTTCCGTCCGTCCGTTCGTCTGTCTGTCTGTCCATCTGTCTGTCTGTCCTGTCTGCCCGTCTGTCTGTCTGTCTGTCCGTCCGTCTGTCCATCTGTCTGTCTGTCCTTCTGTCTGCCCGTCTGTCTGTCTGTCTGTCTGTCTGTCTGTCTGTCTGTCCGTCTGTCTGTCTGTCTGTCTTTCTGTCCGTCTGTCCGTCCGTCTGTGAACACTACTACCACATATACCACACGTACGATCTTTGATCTTTTTCAAATTGAAGAACCCCTGTCCATCCGGCTCAAGTTGAAGCTTTGAAAATTTGAAAAACATTCTCTAAAATTTGGGGGTACTTTACATAACACCCCCCGGAGATTTTCAAAATTTTCTCAAAAACGGCTTCAATTTTCTTTTAATTTCTTGTAAAAACAGAGTATAATACACTTATAAAGGTGGCATAGGTCCGATTTTCGCGGTTAACTCTGAATTTTCGAAAATTGGAAAAGTTTGGATTTTTTTCGGTGTCTTCCTACAACTGCATAATTGAAGACAGATTTTTCCTTCCAATGAAATTTGTTGTCCAGAAATAGTTTTCATAAAGGTCATGTAGATTTTGTTGAAAAGTTCAGAAGTTTTCGTGCAATAGTGCGTGCAATATTTACAATTTTAAAAAATAACATAAACAGGATTTTCTCGAAAATGGCTCTTAAGTTTTTCTTTAAATTTTTGGTAGAGGTAGTGCCAAATGTATCCCATACGATAACGTAAGCGCATTATTGCTTTATTCTTTTACTTTGTCAAAAATTACAAAAATGTATTTTTTTACTTGTCTCTCACGTCAGTAATATTTACATTATAGGATTTCTTCACATTATTATATTTAGGAATACACGTGCTTTAAATAATATCATATAATTTTTTCGAAAACTCAACAGTTTTCTGTCAACCTTAGCTCAAAATTCAGCATTTTCAGGAAAGCTCAAACGTCATTTTCTCAAAAATGGCTCCAAATTTTGTCTTTAATTTTTTTAATGGATAGTGCTAATTGCTCTGTTTGATATGATGTAATGTTCATTTTGGTGTATTCTTTTGTTTTTTTCAAAAATTACACAAGTGTAATTTTTTAAAAATAACTCTTACGCCGTTAATATGCACATTTCTATTGATTTGTATACATTGTTGGGTTTGTGAGTAGGAGTGCTTGAAATGAGTTTAAATGAAGTTTTTCGGAAACTCAAAAACTTTCTGTGAAAAGGAGCTTCAAATTTCGCATTTACAGAAATGTTTAATTGCTATTTTCTTAAAAACGGCTTCAAATTTTGAAATTGTGAAAAAAAATTGAAAAAAAATTGTAGCGCTTTTAGAGAATCATTTTTTTAAATTTGCATTAATTTCAAGAAGAAATTTTCCAAAATCATTCATAAGAATTATACATGACCTTTTCTTAAAGATCTGAATTTTTAACAGATGTCATTTGAGACGAAAATATCAGTATTCAGTATTGTACTTTTGCAATATTAACTTTTGGCAATTTTCGAAAATAGAGTTGGTGAAAACTAGGCCGGCACACATTTTTATACCGTAATTTGATACATAGGAAAAGAAACTTTTAAGAAAAAAATTGTAGCCGTTTTTGAGTAAAAAATCGTTTAAAACTTCGAAGTATGAAATAACTCTACTACCACCAGTAATTTTGCACGTTTCGTAATACGAAATACCCGCAATGTGATAGCAGTAAAATGGAACATAGATTTATCGAATGTTGTTCGATTTCTCTGTAGTCTGCAGGATAAAAACTAAAAAACGTACAATTTTTTAAACTTTTGATTAAGAATAATTGCATTTTTCAATAAATACGAGAATAGGCAACATTTAAGCATTTAGACCCAAAATATGCATTTATTAGTTAAATAGGCAATTATAGACACTATAAAATTTGCATTCAAAGCCTCAAAATGAAGGGAAAAATAGGCAAAATTCGCTGCTTAATAATAATTCTATAATCTCTGTCCATTTTAACATCTCTGGAGAAATCAGTTGTAAAACTCATTATAAATCGTAAAACATTTAGTGAAAAAGCTTTTCATAAATTCTTTTAAAGCTAAAACTAAATTATTTTAGATATTAACAAAAATTCGACAATTAATACTGAGTTTCAAACAGCTATATATCCCGAAAATGAGAAAGAATTTTCAGAATTTCCAACTGACGTGTCGCGGCGAGGCATGCTATTATTGGATTCCAAATCTGAAATCACCTGACGGGTAGCAAATTGAGCGCGGGAAATTCGAATTTGCAAATTCGGAAATATAAAAATTACGCTAACTACTAATATTTTTAATCCAAATGGTACTTTCGCTCTTACTTCGCACAAAGAGAAGCTATTGTAATCGTGCGTCGGAAAACGGCGAATTTTTGCGAGAAAAACTCTTATAAAGGACCCTAGTAACGAAAAAGTGGATATATCTTGTTCCTAAATGTAGTAAATTACTTCCTCTAGCGCGTAGTCAGAATCCATGTTTTGCGGGTCCTTGATACCGAAAAATCGAGTGACGGCAAAACATCTGTCCGTCCGTCCGTTTGTCTGTCTATGGTCGACTAGCGGCAAAACCGTCCAGCCGATTTTCTCTCAAATTGATATCCTTGAAAATGTTGAATCATCATGTAAAGTAGTCCCAAATGTCGAACTGCTAATTTCAAATTCAAGAGATAGTGCCATTAATCAGATCGAATGGGGAATATCTATTTTGATGAAAATCCTTCTTACGGTTTAGCCGTTAGTGTTTCTCACAGACGGATCGACAGACAGCTGGACAGACAGACGTTTTGCCTTCAATCTATTTTTAGGTATCTGGGACCTACTCACTGGATTCTGTCTACGTGTGTTAAAGGAAAAATCTAATACATATAGCAACGAGATTTATCCGCTTTTTCGTTACCACCCGACAAAAAAATGTTTTCGGTCGAAAATCACCATATTCGCCGCACTATTACTCTTATTAGTTGCATAATAAGGCGAGAATATAAAATTACATATTTATAGTTTTTACTTTCTTGCTTTATTTCGTAAGAAGATAATGTGTTGTAATTGTGCGCAGGAAATCGACAGAAAAGCTCTTATTGACATGTTTTGGTAACGAAAAAGTGGATAAATCTTGTTCCAATTTGTAGTAAATTATAGAAATGGATTTGAGGCGTTGTTTTGTCGTAGGTTTTTATTTCTCCATAAAGTTTTTTTGGTCGCATTGCGGCCATCCTCAGTGCAAATAATAATAATAATAATAATAATAATAATAATAATAATAATAATAATAATAATACACTAAATTACGTTTTTAAGTTAATTACAGGATATTATTATGAATAAAATTATAATTTAAGTAAAATAGAAGAAATGTGAACATATAAACCTAAATTTGAATAAAGAGTACTTGAAATAATAGATGTACTAAAATGAAGTAAAATAAAATAAAATTACAAAATAGTGTAGACAAATAAATAAGCGAATAAATAAATTTAGATGAGCAAACTAACATACCGATTCTGAGGCCCACAGACGCCAGTCAGTGTAGACTCCTTTAAAAAGCGATCAAACGACATTTTATTAAAACGGGTCTGGATTTTCCTCCGAAAATTTTCACATTAAAAGTTGGTTTGCTATTTAACGATATTTTAAGGTGTAATTTCAATTAAGCTATTAAAGAAGAATGAGAAAATGTACATGTTTTTTAATGAGAGAAATATATCCAATATAAATGTTACTAGGAAAACTAAACCAGTGTATTAATTCTGATAGTATGTAAATATTGTATTCCACAACTTTCTCTGTGAAGGTTGTTACTTTTGAGAAAATCGTTTAACACTGACTGCAAGGGTGAATTTTAAAGCTAAATAAACTTTCAAACATTATAGATATACGATAGCTATGACTATAGCAACGAATGCTTTTGAATGTCATTGTGATATTTAGCGCTGTTAAGCACGTTATTGACCTTAAATAAAACAAAAAGGCAATAATGCAGATGAAGTGGTTTTAGAAGTTTGTAAATAATAGACATGTAGTTTAAAGCAGTTCGATGAAGAGAGGTTTGCCTACGATACCTGGAATAATATAGACGTATATCAATTTGATTATCATTTTACACAACAGTTACAAATAGTACGCGAAAATCTCTACTATTATAACACCAAACCAATTCGAGGAACAAAACTAGTAGTTTTCAAATAATCACGTTAGGCCTAGTGAGGTCAAGAACAACTACCGCACTGGGAAATAGAAAAGAGAAATAGCAAAGGGACACGAAAGAGAGTTCAAACTTCGAATAAAACTGTCCTGGTCTGCTACAAACAATACCTTGTCCGTTTTTGAGAGTGGCAAACTATTCCAAGAACACTTCAGACGAAAAACTCAAAGTCCCACTGCACTACACATTTTTAAATTTCCAGAGAGGTGAGAGGAGACTGCTTTCCCGCAAGACCATTAGGATCCTTTCGCCTCCCATCCAGCTGAGCATGAGCGAGCCGTCGTCACCGGGCGAAGAAACACCAATGGTTGACTTCGTTCAGCCAGACACCTCCAATTCTCTCGGCGCAAACAAATTGGTAAGAAAATGATTTAAAAAATTCAAAAATCCGGAATGTTTACTACCTTATCATACGATTGGTAGTCTCACAAAAGTAGTCGGAGACCTTGTCTGCATACAGTAGAGAAGTTTCTTAGGAGTGGATAAAGGCGCACGACCTCCTGAGTTGAACAGTAGGTGATTGCAAGAAATCGGGGTCCGTTGCAAGAAATCGAGGTCCGAATTTCTTTGGCAGGAGCCCCAAAAAGTTGCCAATCGGTGTAAAAATGAAATTTCATAGTTTCAGGTCGATTGTCTTATTTGTGATTGCCTTTCTTACACTTCATACATCACTTGTTCTCGTAAATAAAACACAATAACGTAAATAAAATCATTTAAACAAAAAAAAATATATTAATACTGTTAAATCATATGTAGTTGTTACCATAATTGTTATCATGCACTGTTAACATTACTATTAGTATTGTCATTATTATTATTATTATTATTATTATTATTATTATTATTATTATTATTATCATCTTATAAGTAATGTTTTCTATTTTTTTATTAGTAGTAGCAGTAAAATCACTATACCAAGTTAATGTTATTAAAAAAGTGAAGCAGTGCAAATCTTGCAATATTAAATTATTTTAAATTAAATTATATTACGTTAAATGTTTCACTATTTTGCTACTTAAAAATAATTATCTTCTATATAATATCTTAATATATCTGTAATAAGCATTGTAGTGTAATTCCTAGGGCAATGACCCCGCCTTGATCAGGTTTTTCTGTCCAGTTTCCCTGGTCCTTTGAGCAAATGCTGAGATGGCCCCTTCTGGACAATAAATGTAATTTCACTTGCTTGCGGAGCGCGTGGTGGGAAACGCGTACGCGGAGATGCTGCCTGGCGGTCCTCTTGACAACTGACTGCGACGGGACTTGACAGACGTCAAATTAACGGGGGATTACTCCAAAATAAAATGCGCTGGAGGAGAAAGAATGGAGAATTACTCCTAAAGCGCAAAGCGCTCAATGCCCCCCCCCCCAAGGGGCTTGGAGACGCGTTGCGTCAATTGTGGACGCAATAAATTAAATAAATAAAAAAGTATGCGCCAAAGTTAATAATACGATCCAACCGGGGCGTTGGCGGTTGCCCGTTTTTGACAGCGCCTTGATAAAGCAACAATGGACGATTCGTTTGGCATTTACATTTCACAACCCAAATACCTGGTAACTCTGGCTAGGAAGTGCAAATGTTTCGAAAAATCTATAATAGTAATTACAAAAAACTATTATGTAATATTATCTCCATTTGTTTTCACACTTAAGAGAATTCTCTCAAAAAATCACGAGAACTACTTATATTTCAAATGGCTACGTAATATTATAATACCGAAATTTTTGTGCATATTAACCCATAAGTGCATGAAGTTTTCAGGCATATTTTTTGCGAAAAAGTTACATATCCGTGTATTTTTCTTCTAAATGATATATTATGTGGAATATCAAAATTTTATTCTCCACCGTATAGAGGAAAAACGTGATCCGATAAATCGGATCACATGCACACCGTACTCTAAGTGCAACTGTCGGGCTGCCCGGTTATGTTTTCTGTAAAAAAAAATACTGGTGAAATACCCATGTACCAAGTTGTTTATTACTCTAAAAATAAATTAGCAAAATTTTCATCTTTTGGTCCACTCTGATGTTTAGACCATTTTTTTCGTTTCATTTATGTTACTGGGCAAAATAAATGAAAGTATTTCGATTCTGAAAAATGTTTATTCATAAGAGATACACTGAAATTCTTTCTTTTCATATTCTAATATAGATGATAGTCTTTGAAGCATTTGGAATGCAATCCCACATCACATTTTTGGTATATGAATTTTGCTTTATCATGACAGTGACATATCTTTTCTGTAGATACATAAATTATTCCGTTGATTTTGCCGTCAACACAGACGTCAGTATTTGGATCATTTGGCTGTTTTCCTTGTTGATGTTTCATGCATTTTCAACAAGCTCAAACAAATATCTCTTCTGAACTCCAGAAGACAATATCATTCGGCAATATTATTTCATAAGTAGCAAGGCATTCACAACAGAAGTATTCAAAAAATTTGCAAATGTTGGTCAATCTATTTTCGTTGACGCATTATGTTTCTGTAGTTCGTCACCGTTTGGTGCATCATATCCACCCCATACATTCCTTTATTGTACAAACTAAAGGCTATAGACTCTGGAACATTAATTTTACATTTTTCTCTTGCGACGACCACTTCGTACAACATTCCATTTCGTTTCCTTCATGATTAGTGGCAATAGTGACATCGTTATCTTTCCACCAAACAAGCATAATTTCTGCAGACAGCGAAAATCATTGTTTGCAATTGTTAGCGCCTCCTGTGTTCTTCCAAAACATCAAAATGTCAGCAACAGATAATCTGCTAATTTTTTTCATTTAGAAGCAATTGCTTAAAATCAGTGGCGAAATCTCCCATACACCGCGTTTTCTGCCGGTATACCTAGTAATTAGAAGTGTATAATAAATATTTCGTAAGTTTGGTAATCCTCTAGAAAGTTATTGAGATTTTGAAAGCTTTAAAACTTATGCGAAGAAAGAACTCTGTTTTACTACAGAGAGCAGGTCAGTCTTCCGCATTCGTAAACGCTATGAAATGCGATGGAGTGAGAAGTTTCAAATAGTTCTCAATGCTGCCCAGAGAATTCATTTCTCTCCATAGTATGTCAGTTTTTAACTGTTTTTGACGTTAAATAAACAAACAAGCAAGCAAGCAAATAAATAAATAAATTTAAAAACAAAAAATTTGCATCGTCAATATTGTACATTTGCAATGTTCATTCTTTGTTAGCTATTAAAAAAGATGCCCCGAAAATTGGGCCAGCATCACTTTCTTGAGCGTTCTCTGCTACATACAAGGAACTAATGACACTACAGCTCGTACTTTCTGGCATTATTTGTAAATTAGCATTTTTTATAGTTCAGAGAGTACTACGAAAATTAGACCTGTGTCATTCTTTTAAGCGTTCCTTGTTCTGTTCGTAAAAAATAAGAAGAAAAAAATTAGAGCGGTTTTTAGAAAATATTTCCTTTATAAATTTCCTAAATTTCAGGCACAAATTACGCGAAAACCACAATTTTGTACAAGGCAAAAATCTCTATATTCAATTTTGTAATTCTTAAATATTAAAATTTTGCAATTTTCGAAAATACAGAAATTGCTGGAATAAGAGAGAAATTTTAAAGAAAAACTGAAAGCCTTTTTTCACGGAACGATTCTTAAAAAATAAAAATTGCCTATATTTCACGCAAAATTAGTGCAAAAACTACTATTTTCTAGAAATTATACATGATCTTATTTTAAGATGTCTTTTAAAGAACAGATTTCATTCAAGAAAAATCTTCCCCTTCAATGTTACAGTTTTAGGAAGACTCCGAAAAAAATTTGAACTTTTGTCATTTTTTAAAAAACGCGGATTTCAATGAAAAGGAGACCTGCTCCATCCTCCTACACGTCCTTAACGCTACCGGAAGACAAAATTTAATTTAAAAAAATTTGGAGCCATTTTTGAGAAAAATTTGTTTAAACTTCATGTAAAGTACCCCCAGAAATCAAAATATCCATTTCCAACTCGCAGAGCCTCGAGTTGCTTCAAATCGATCAAGGAATATAAATTTTAGAGAAAATCGACGGAACGGTTTAGGCGCCAACGTTGATCACAGACAGATGGACAGATTGATATGCTTTCCCCATCAATCAATTTTCGGTGCCAAGGACCAACAAAATCTTGAATTCCGGCTGGAACGTATTAGAGGAAGTACTTTACTATACATATGAACAGGATTTATCCACTTGTTCGTTGCCAGGGCCCGGCAATTGTCGGGAAAGCATCCTGTCCGAAAAGAACCCATCATATTTGGCAGCGTAATCTTTAAATCATAAGTAATATTTATCCCAAACGCAGGTTTCCATCTAGATCCAGTTCCTCAATCTTTACGATACAACCGTGAGGATACAAAACATTACGTTATAGATTTTCACAATAATGTAATAGGTATAATAGATCGATTTGGTACGATTTTTCAGATTTTCACCAGATTTAACTAGGTAGTTGAGATTTTGAAAGGATAGAGTTTATTGCGTCCAGGAATAGAATTACTGTACCTAATCTTCAGAATAACTTTTCTGGAAACCCGCAGATTAGGTTCTCCAACGCCGTATTCTGGGGTGGGTTCGGGCCGTAATCGTAAAGAATATCCGACAAGAAGGGTTGCGACCGCACATTTTTTGTATTTAATTTTAGTTCTTAATGATTATTTTTGCGTAAGATGCCCGACGATGAAAGAACCAGACAATGTATGTTAAATCTTTTTAAAAAATGCTTTTTGGAACTTGCGTAGCAGACTTTTTCAACCCATGAAAATATTTTCGAAACAGTTTAAAGCGTCGGCGTCCCCACATTTAACTACTTACAAATATTTCAAAAAGAATTACGCAAATCCATTCATATTTTCGAAAAATTGTACATGACGTTATTTCAAGATCCGTTTTGGGAGAACAGATTTTATTAAGGAAGAAAATGTCTATCTTCAATTTCATAGTTGTAGGAAGACGCTGAACAACATTTGAACTGCACTTGGAATATGCAACAACATCCAATTTTCGAAAATTACGAAATTTTAACGAAAATTAGATCTGCGCCATTTTATAAGCGTCCTTTACGCTATCCGAGGAAAAAGTTTAATCAAAAAATGTGGAGCTACTTTTTAAAAATAATTGAAGATATTGAGGCCTCCTGTAATGTACACCCAAAAATCAAAATACCCGTTTCATATTCACAGATCCATGAGTCCAAATCAATCGGTAAATATCAATTTTGGTGAGAATCATCTGAACGATTTAGGCGCTAGCGTTGTGCTAAGATGACGGACGGACGGTGGACGGTGGACGGACGGTGGACGGACGGTGGACGGACGGCGGACGGTGGACGGACGGCGGACGGACGGTGGACGGACGGTTTTATTGATTGATTGATTTTTTCGTGTTTCCGGGCGCGTCAAATACTTTGGTCATTAGTCCCGTTAGTGTAGTGCATGTTTTTTTCTCGGGAGATTGCGGTGATCTTCCCTCGCTGGATGGCGAGATCCGACGCCGACCTACCGTCGGCTAGTGGGGCTTCCCCCTAACCAGGACTCTCCCACCGGCGGGGCACCGCCCCAGTCGGGACAAGCTCTAACTTCCCGACGGTCACCCGGAATATGTGGTAGTGTAGTGCATGTTAGTGTGTGTGTGTAAGGGGAGAGGATAGGACAAGGAAGAGGAAGGACAGATCGCGCGCGGTCCGTGGCCCGTTTGGTAGGGTACTGCTCCGGCATTCGCCTGGTGTTGATCGGAGAAACCACGGAAAACTACCGATCAGAGCAGCCGGCCGCTAGAATTCTCCTCCAGACAGCAGCTGAATTCGACCTAGCTGAACAGCTAGTGTCGAAAATCCTGTGGACGGACGGTCAGACGGACGGTTGGACGGATGGTTGGACGGTGAGGTCGGTCGGTCGGTCGGTCGGTCGGTCGGTCGGTCGGTCGGTCGGTCGGTCGGTCGGTCGGTCGGTCGGTCGGTCGGTCGGTCGGTCGGTCGGTCGGACGGACGGACGGACGGACGGACGGTCGGACGGACGGACACAGACAAACAGACACAATTTCTAGTCAATCGTTTTTCGCTCTCAAGGACCCACAAAACGTGGGTTGTGACTACACAACTAGCTGCAGGAAGTAATATACTGCATATAAGAACAATATTTATTCAGTTAATCGATACGAGGTCTCCACGATACGAGATTTCTCTCAAAATTTGACGAATTCTACTGCAACATTACAATTCACTCTCGTTACTACTTAACTACGTAGTAAAGTGAGAAAGTAAACATAACTTTTTCCTAGATCAAATCTTTATCGATTTTATTTTAGAAAAAAATCATGTTTTTCGGTCTCACCTGCAATGTTTACTTTCCCACAAGTATAAATGCTAACTTTTTGAAGCGTCGATAAGGTAAGTTAAGCTGTGGGGGCTGGTGGTTCAGGGGTAACGTGGCTGGCGTGAGAACTCTTAAGCTATTCGAAACCCTGCGCGGAGAAAAAAAATTGCTCGAAAACAGTTTTCCAGGTTCATGTATTATAATATTGC
The DNA here is from genome assembly GCA_011170035.1 of Teleogryllus occipitalis. Classification (NCBI taxonomy): domain Eukaryota; kingdom Metazoa; phylum Arthropoda; class Insecta; order Orthoptera; family Gryllidae; genus Teleogryllus; species Teleogryllus occipitalis. The sequence continues at coordinate 16,723 of BLKR01002909.1, forward strand.
GTAGCTGTTTACAAATAATGCGATCACATTGTGCGCTGTGGGTGCACGACTAGTTTTAAAATTTATGTTGTTAATTTTGTGTTTCTGGGCGTGTCAACTACCTACGGTCATTAGTCTCTTAAATGTAGTGCATGTTTTTATCACGAGAGGGGGATGTTATTCGGCTGTTGGATGATGAGATCCGGCACCAACCTACATGTCAGCTTGCGGGGGCTTCCGGGGGCGTCCCCACCAGCCGAGCACCGCTTCAGCCGGGACAAACTCTAACCCCGACTGGTCTCTTAACATGTGTAGTAGTGTATTACATGTAAATGTGTAGTAGGGGTGATGATAGTGGTAGGAATAGGAAGGAAATATAGCGCGCGATCCGTGGCCCGTTAGGATACTGCTCCGGCATTCGCCTGCGGACAAACCACGGAAAACTACCGATCAGAGCAGCCGTCCACTAGGATTCTCCTCCAGACAGTGGTTGAATTCTTCCAAGGTATTTAGTGTCGAAAATCCAGCCATTTTCGGGACTCGAACCCTACGACTTCCCGGTCAGAGGTACTGCAGTGACATCAGTTGATGCCCTCAGCCGCCTGAGCAGGTGAATTCTCCAGACAGCGGCTGAATTCGACCTAGCTGATGTCGAAAATCCTGCCACATTCGAGACTCAAACCTTTGGACCTCCCGATCAAAGCCACTGAGTGACATCAATTGATGCCTTCAGCCACCTCAGTCGGTTTTAAACTCTAAGGTGATGAGGTAAATCTTATAATCCGATCGATCTGAAACTTTCAGAATTTCATTTTTATACCATTTGGCAAGTTTGTATTGGTTCCCGCCAAAAAACCGGAAGTCGATTTCTTGCAACCACTCAAATTCATCACTAACCTGAAATTGTCGATTCAAAATTTCGAATACTTGCTGCATCTCCTCCGCAATAATGCTATTTCTGTTGTTGTTATTGTTGTTGTTGTTGTTGTTGTTGTTGTTGTTGTTGTCGTCGTCGATGAAGTTCTCTATTGACCATGTCCAATCTTCTGGAAACTTGCCCGTTGGTCCACCACAACATGCTCTGTATTTTTGAACATTTTCAAATTTGTACAACATGTCAAACTCTATCAACAAGTCTACTGTTATTTTGACTTCCTGGTTCACGGCAGGAGCCAGTGCATAGCCTGTCGTATTTCTTCATTTACTTGCGTCATTCCCTGGTTAATCAAATATGGAATCTGAGTAGGAAGCATATTGTCGAAAGATTTAATGGGGCATTCCATGAAAATCAGGAAATTTTATGCCTACGTCTTTTTTTCTTCCAACAAAAAGTCTTATAAAACCTTTCATGAACCTAGAAATCAATTATAAATGTTTTACTTTTTCACTTGTTTCTAATTCCAAGAGTGGTACACCTGCTTTCATACTAGATTGTTCCAAAGTTTTTCATATGCTCGAAACGATACTGCTTTCAGAGGTTGTAATTTGCGTAACAACCATTGTGATGGTTTTGTGTTTTCTAGGACAATGTAAGTATATATCAGAATATGTTTTCATTCTTACAGGTCTGTAACAATGTCTACAAGTAACTGACTGACTGTATAAAATTAATCAAATTCAATGTCCCGCACGTGACCCGAAATAGGTTAAGTTTTGTTTTACAGAGAAAATACATTCTGTAAGTGATCTTTGAATATTTTTTTTTCTTTGCTTAATGTCTAAGTATTGGAACATAATAGTTTTAAATAGCATTCTTAATATTAGACGCAATTATTATTTTTATTTTTGTCCCGCACGTGACCGTCTGTCACTACACGCCATAACCTCTCTTCGTTGAAAAGTTTTTACTCTTAAATATGATGGTTTTAGATTATTTTACAGTCCAGAAATGGAAGTGGCAAAGAAATCAGTTAGTGCTATGAAGATGAAGATGACGGAAAGGTTGAAATCTGAAAATCAAAACTATTAAAAAGAAGAAAATAAAAGAATTGCAGTTTTTGTATAGGAATAAGAGGATTGAAATGACTGAAAAAAATAGAAACAGGACTTCAGGAGATATGAAAGAGACAGGAAGAGAATACAGAGAGCAAATAAAAAAGCTTGATAACTCAATAATTTTTAATGATCAAAGCCATTTGAAAGATATCGCAGACCCTCCTATAATCGCCTAGGAAACAAAAAGCAGTAGTAACGCAATGGCGTAAGTCTGTCTAAATATATGCACAAAGATAAGTCAACCAATCATGAGGAAATTAAAATCTGTCAGTTATCAATTTTCCGCCCAGACACTGCTTATACTTGCCTTCGAATGAAATATGTAATAGTTTGGAAAGAAGATAAAAAAGAAAAATGGCAGAAATACTATTTGACTGTTTTTAAAAGAAGCGTACTTTGTTTTTAAAGAAGAAAATCCCAATTTCAAAATTGGATTTTCAAAATTTTGTTCTCTTCGCCCAAAAATGTTACTTAAAAACACTCCAGCCGACCAGTGCAAATGCCAAATTCATGAAATTTTCAAACTGAAATTGACTTCACTTTCTCCTAAGGGTACGTTCTGAACCGATTTTTGGGATAATGTACTCTGTGATGGTGAGCTAGGAGCTTGTTGCTGGAATAACATGTGTGATCAGTGTTTCAATGAAAAACGTATGCCTTGTTCCACTCAACCAGAATAAATTGTGATTTGGAAAGTATTGGAAAAGAGCAGTGATGGTAGGTCACAACTTTCTAATAAAGAAACCAGTTTGGGAGAATTACATGAAATAGTGACAGCTGATCAACCTGAAGAGGTTAACCACGTGAACACAAAACGTATTCAGCAGAGGGAATTTGAAATTCGGCAGTGTTTTATTTTCATACTGTTTACATCTTTAAACCTATCCACAACAGACACGTTTTCTTCACTTGAAATAATGAAGATCATACATCGTCTCTTGCTGATGTTTGTATTAACGAGCAAATACGAGGAATTGAGAAAAGGACAAACATGACCAAAGTCTCAATATCTCTTTATGATGCACCGTGTAGAATCTGTACAGATATATTTGCATCCTTCTCACTCACACACGCACATAGCTTTCGAACAAAATAATTTACTAATAATACTTTCTCAATGACGCAATTTGATTCCCCACACATAATTTAAACAAAGGAAAAGAAGTACAGAATAGTCTGCAAGTAAAAAATATGTCTAAATATAATTTAAGAACCTGGTCACAACATTTCGCTGTCACTATTGCAACTCTTCCACATATTTGGAAAGCTTGTCCTGAGGAGTCAATGGGTCATTAAGGTCCGGTGACCCAGGCCCGGCACAGCCCGCCCCTGTTGCACCTGCAGGTGATGGATGATGGTATGCCTGCTCCAGTACCTCCAGATAATTGGGACAGCATTATATTACTACTGCTAGCCAAATCAGGTTGATGATGGGCTGGCGACTGCGTTGGTGTGATGTGTGATGGTGGAAGATGGTGCACAGGTCCTCCTCCCCCACCGCGTGGTGATGGCACTGGATGGTTCCGTGGTAATGGCACAGGCCTTGGGGACGGGTTAGGTTGTGGAAAGCTATAGTAACACAAGAATACTTCAAGTAGACTCCGCCATGTCTTTCAGTTGTGAATATCAGAACAAAATCCAAAGTGCTCTTTGGTCACGCAGAAGTGTTTTTTTGTTTTTTTTTTTGTTTACTGCGGCAGTCTTCTATAAAGGGAAGTGCAAAACCTACGTAATTTGATATGACTGTCAATTCAAAAATTAAGATATTGTGTTCGTGTTCATCGACTTTTTGTGTGAGGGAATCATTCGAACAAGTGATGATTAGCCAGAGTCAGAAATAATATGGAGCGATGGACCATCATCCGAATTCAAAAATAAATTTTCAGTGAAGATGCTTCGCATATTTTCTGAAAAATAGAAAAGCAAATTTTCTTGAAAGTATTTCGCAACTGCCCACGGTAAAGGTGTCGTCGATGGAATTGGAGGCAATGTAAATCATTTAGTGATAGAGTAAATAATGACTCAAGAGAAATGATGTAATGTTCAATCAGCGAAAGATTTTCCTGAAATTGCATCTGAAGTTGATAGCGCTACGTGAATTTTCCATGTAGCAAATGATCACATACTAACCGTGATTGCTTCAGAAAAGCCATGGAAGAATCTCCAAGTAAAAAAATATATCTAAATATAATTTAAGAACCTGGTCACAACATTTCTCTGTCACTATTGTCCTGTTGCTGGCGTAGGCTGCCTTGACAGTAGCTGTTCCTGGAGTAAAAAAATTCCATCCACTTGTGAAAAGAATGTAATCACTTCTAAGAAAAATCCACTATCCACAGAAAAGTATGTGATCAATGCATATGTGCAACCATAATGTTATCATGTTTTTATTAGTCTTGTATCGTGTTAATTTATTTTGTAACATTTGCCGAATTTATAGTTTTTATGGTTATTTGATTGATTTTTCAGCAAGTGGACAGTAAATGTTCCACACGTGACCCTTAGTGTCCCGCACGTGGCCATTATACAGAAAACCCTACATGTCCAAGAACTTATGTTTTCATGACAATTTATCTGAAACTATAGATTTATGTACGAGGATTTCAGAAAAAAATAATACAGGCTTGCTGCACTCGCAGATGGGCTGGAATTCTTATTTGAATAGAAGTCTTTGTTACTGAGTTAATATTCACCTGCCCCGCACGTGACCATATATTTTTTTGCTTTTACTAAAAAATTAGAAAGATATGACAAATATCTATAGGTCAAAAAATAAGTCTTAGTTTGCGCTTTGTTTCAACCGTTGTTCAGAAAAGTATAACTATTTACTTAATTTTTGTGCTGTAACAACTAAATAGAAAATGAGTACAAATGTCGCAAACGTGACTGTGGAATGCTCCTAATCATAAATCCCACGTGCCATGGCACATTGAGTATCTTCCTCATCTTTAAAAGTTCATTGGCCTTACGTGGGTTTAAACCCACGAACTCGTGCTTTGGAAGCGGAAGACACTGTGTTCACGCCATTGCGCGAGAGTCGGGTCCGCCTCGGAAGTGTAATTAGAGGGAGCTACAAAAGCACATACCTTCTCACATTGTTTCTAACTTTCTCGTTTTTCGAAAACTCAGAGTTCACCGAATATGAGACCAACGTCATTTATTAAGCGTCATTTGATGTTTGATGAAGGAGAATTTAATGACAGTTTTCTTTAAGGTAAAGTATTTCTGTCCACAATTGTAGTTATGCAATGTTAATTTTTTGCAATTTTCGAAAATTCAGAGAGTTCACCGAAAAGGGACCTGCGCCATTTTCATAAGCGTACTTTGTTCTATTCGAGAAAAAAAAGAAAATATTTAGAGCCGTTATTGATATAGTTTTTTTTAAATTGCCTATATTTCGGGCACAGTTACGCAAAAATTACTCATATTTTCGAAAAATTGTACATGACCTGATTTTAAGATGTCTTTGACAACTCAGGAAAACATCTCCAAAAATATTGTAGTTATAGAAAGACTCCGAAAAACTTGAACTATTGCAATTTCTAAAAATCCGAGATTTTAATGAAATTGAGACTCGCGTCATTTTTTAGAATTTCTTGCGCTAACGGAGAAAAATTGTTAAAAAAATTAAAAATTACGTATACCTCACGCAAAATTACGAGAAAAACTCTCATATTTTCGAAAAATTGTACATGACTTCATTGAAAGATCTGGCTTTGAAGAACAAAATTCATTCCGGAAAAACTACCTTTAATATTCTAGTTGTAAGAAGACGCTGAAAAAATATTTAACTTTTGCAAATTTCGAAAATTCAGAGAGTTCAAGGAAAATTAAATCTGCGCTATTTTTAAGCGTACTCTGCTCTGTCCGAGGGATGGGGGATACTAAAATGTGGAGCTATTTTCGAGAAAATTTTGAAAATTTTAAGGTGTAATGTAAAGTATCAAAACACCAACAACAAAGTTTCCGTTTCAAATTCTCAAGGCCTCGTGTTCGGCTAGAACAAATCTGGAAATATCAATTTTTGAGACAATAGACTGAACAGTTTAGACGTTGATTACAGACTGATAGACGGAAAGACATTATGATGTGATTTTTTTTTTTTTATCAAGGATCCACAAAACGTTGATTCTGACTTCATGTGTCCCGCCCGTGGAGGTCCTTCGGGCGCCAAGTTTAGCATGCGGCCCGAAGGACCTCCAATGTATTGGCCTACTGAAAAATAAACAATCATCGATGTTTTTGGTATTTAACTCATTTTTCATCTTACTCGCATTCACTCATTTTTGTGACGTAAGAATATATTTATCGTACTAAACAATAAAGTCCGTGATTTTCCTGTTGGAAAATGTGTTCAAGCATTAGAACGTTTTGAGCGAGATTTTAAAAGCGAATTGTCGAACTTCATGACTGCGCAAATGAAATATGCTTGTTTCAATATCCTTGTAAAGTAGATATTCTGAAAGTTCCAGATAGTTTATAAATGGAGGTGATTGAGCTACAAACGTATTGGAAGGCTCGTTCAAGAATAATGATATAGTCGTGTTTTACGCCAGTCTTTCTGAATGCTTTCCAGAATGTAGACATTTGCAGCTGGTGTGGTAACTGTCTTCAGGAGCTATTACATATGTAAGAAAACGTTTTCCCATTTGAAAAAGGAAAAGTCGACGATGCGATCGAGGCTTATAGATAAACATTTACATGAACTTTTAAGAAGTGCACAACCAACTCCAAAATCGATATTGTGAAACTGGCGTCCAAGATACAAGCCCAATTATCGCACTGATGGCCTTTCCTGAATTGGTCGTGTATTCGTGTTTATTGTCTCTGTTGTATTTGTATTTATAGTCTTCGTAAATAAAATTGTGTTTTAAAACCCGTTTTGACCTCGTGCAAATAAAATTATGAATTGCAACTTAATATTTTAAATTTGTTGAATAATAAGTAAGTTGGAGATATGTGCGGCCCGAGAGCTATTGGGGGATTGAAAATGTGGCCCTCAGTTACAAAAAGGTTGCCGACTGCTCTTTTAGAGGAAGTAATTTGCTGTATATAGCAACAAGAATACTTTTTCGGTATCCGGACCACACGATACGAGTGTCTCTGACGAAAAATCGCCACTTCCGCTCTGGTATTAAAACACTCTTTACAACGGAAGTATGTAATAAAGAGAAAGTAAAATTGGAACCAGAGAGGGAGGCATGGCTCCAGTTACCCCAAGGATCTGCTACCATTCTGCAGTATGTTTTGCCTACCCTGAAAATTAGTTTACGAGCCGCTGCTGAATATAAGTGAAAATGACAGTCTACCATTATCATTTCACTTCGACGTAGCTGTTATACTGAAGAAGACATTTTATATTTTCTACCACGAATTATTTCTCAGACCAAGTGCACACTTTTAATATTCCAAAAAATTACTTTTGACATTCGTTTACATTTTATTGATATTTTTTTTTCACATAAAATGCGTTCCCCCTACAATTACCTGGTGATATTTGAAGCTAATTCTGTTATAAATTGAAAAGCATCCTATGACGAGAAAACAAAACATGGATATAACCTAAAAGCTGGTTCGGATCTCTTTTTATTCATGTAGTTAGTGCATTGAAATAACTAGCAACAAGCATCCCATGCACAAGCGTGAATTTTATATGAGCATAGAAGATTATTTTAAGTACAGTAAATAATATGCATAGGTTTTTATTGAAATAATAAATACTCCGTGGATGTCTATTTAATTTCTCTTGACAAACATGATAAATTCTTGACTAGTTTTAAAAGTTGTGCATACCTGTATTTGGTTTTTACTTTATTGTTACGTATAAAATTCTTTCTATCATTTTAATGTTGCATTTTATTGACGGCACTTCTGGAACAGTGTCACGCGCGTCATACACACACTTCAGACTTTTACTCCTTCAAAGGAATGCTACTCTCATACCTCTCATGCCACGCGCTGCATCGTTAGTAGAGATGCTGGGCGTCCCAATGGAATGCTTTTGAACTGTTCATTAATTAATAGCATGTTGTGAAACAAGGATTATTGAAGGCAGAATATGGGTGAACCGTATGGGGGAATTGTTTTGGCTACAAAGTCATCGCCAACGGTTATATCTGACAGTCCAATTACCGACCCAGGATCTGGTGGAAAGGTGCGAATGAAATTGCATTGCCTGTTTTGTGCTTGAAAATAAGCAGTTATGTGGTGTTCATCTTCCAGTGTAACATCTGCTAGCTGCTATTGACAACATTCTCTTTTGATTGGCTCATGGGCATGTGCTGTTGGATGCTGTGCTTGTTTTTTTTAAAGTGTTATGCATATTGGAGGCGCACACAATAATTACTGTAAATAAATTATTGTACATTCAGATAACAGGTCTGAGAGATTTAGGTCTGTGAGTGCAAGGGTGGAGTGCATCAGGTATGCAAGTACACCTCAAATTGTTGGTGTGCCATATTTGTGCTTTTTTAATAAATGTACCAGTTTCTTTTGTTGCTCTCTAAGAGCAATCCTGTTTGCAGAGCATGTTGCAATAATACTAATGTTTAGGTTTCATTCTGTGGCACATCCTCCAGCTACAGTAACATGTGTCAGAAATATTTGCATTGTGTGTAGCATGGTGATACCTGTACCTAGTAGATAACATGCTAAATTTGTTTTGATTATGTAAGTTACATGTATGCATCTAAAGCACATCTCTGGCACCATATGTGAGTAATCTCTGTGAGTATCTCTTGTACATTAACTTGTAATATCTTCTGGCATTCATAGTTTGTATGAGTGCAAGATAAGAGCTTGCCTATCCTATACACTTGCCAGTGGTTGTATAAAATTGTTTGTACTATGCAGGTGGGGCAACATTTCACAGTTAAGTCATAATTTGTCTGTGTTGTCATTTTACAATATAAAAATCTGTCAAATGTAATGAAACTTATCATAATGTATCTTACATCTTAAAAATTAATGGTACATAACAATCTCAATTAATTTCTAACAGAAACCTGACTTGCTTTGAAGAAAATATTTGTATGTGTTGGTTCTGTCTTGTTTCATTTAACCTTAAACTATCTTTTAACACATTAATGTAAGGTATACATCTTTTCTGGTTCAATCTTTGTATGTACTTGAATATTTATCTCTTCATTTTGAAGTCTGGTGTTTCCCAAAGAACTTGCTTTATCACAAAGGAGGAAGCTGAGTCAGTTTTTGTTATTTTTTCAGTTTTATGTAGGTGCTCATATTCTGGTTGCTAACTGCATGTTTGGATTGAATGCTCATTGACACCTGCAAGTTTCTTTTCAATTGTAGTGCATTTTGCCAGTGTTCAGAGAGGATGTGTTATATGCATGTCTAATTTGTTGTGATGTGCTGTTGTTCTTGTTAAGAATTTTCTGTTTTATTTCAGAATTTGGAAGTTTCTAATGCGTTTGTTGGTTCAAGAGGAAAATTGGTAAGTATCATTTTTATTTGGTAAGAGTTAGTTTCAAACTGAAGTGTTTGTGGTAAAAGGAATGTGATATTTTTATACAAAATTTTCTTAGGTAAAATACAGTGTGTTGTGAGAAATCTTGGTGCCGGTTTACTAATGCTTGCCAGTCACCAGCCAACATTGTGGAATTTGGTATGTGAGGTGTGGATAGCTTTGCATGATGTTATGAGAAAGGAAATGGCACCTAGAAGGAGTTGAAATCAATTTGATGTGATTTTTCAGATAGAAAATGCATTGAATGATAAATATGTTTATGCCTTCGTATTTATTTTCCACATTATTTTGATTTTCTTTTATACAGATTTGGAGCATTCTCAATGGCTTGCCATCTGAAGGCGGCTCTCTTCAATATTCAGAAACTTCTATTGACTTAAATGCTTGATCATATAGTTATTATTTCTGCTGTTGATTTTACATGTACATTTCAAAGTAGATTTTTAGAAATAGAGCTTTACATCTATTTTCTGTAATGTTTGACATTATGAGCAAAGAATAGCACTTCTATTTCTTGGAAAGAATTTATCTAGTTTTCTGTCTGCAATTTTTAATGTCTTTTTTTTTTAAAGAAATAAACACATGTTTGGTCTTTTAAGATATTTTTCATTTGAGAATGATTAACATTTTAATTGATGACTAATTTAATTGGTTCTAGATAATATTGAACAATATAGAAAAGATTTCATCCAATATTGAAGAAACAGATTCAGTATAGTTGGTCTAAGCCATCATGAAATTCAGAAGTTAATCTTTTTAAAGTTTCAAGAAAATGTCTAATATATTTTATAATCAATATAATAACCATTTATAATAAATTGTCTGAGTAGGTACTACTTGAAGTTTGAAAATTTTATGTAAAGATTTTTTTGGACGTAGTTATTTCTGCTTATTTCTTAATTGTTCCCTATCTTGGCTGAATTACACATACCCTCAAAGAACCATTTGCAAGTTAGCAAAAATATTAAAAATTAGCCCAAGTTATTTATATAAATCTTAAAAGGATTATTATGTAAATGTACATTTGTACTTGCAAATACATTTATAAAGTTAATATGGACATTATTGGTTTCGATAAATTAAATTGTGTACATATTCATTATGTATATGTACATTTTGTATGTGATCATTTTCTTCCCTGTTGCTTATGATGAGTGATAAGCATTGCGTATGTGCGTTGAGTAATTATTAATGCGCATTGAATTAGACTTTGGTTTGGTAATTTTAGGAAATGTTTTTATTGTACTGAGAATTTATTGAAGCCTTCAATAATACTTGGGTCCTATTTGGCTCTTTTTCCTTGTGTGGAACATGTAACTTTTATGGAAAAATATGCATATCTTACATTGAATTTTGTACATAACTAATGCCAACTCTGTGTGCTTGGGACATTGTCATAGATAGGAATTGGCAATGGACTGATTGAAAAATATTTCATGAAATAAATTTTGAACAATTCCGAAATTCAGAGAAGGTAAATCACTTAAAAGAATCAATTTTTATTTTGTGAAGTTGTATGTTAAATTTGTTGTGTGAAAAACTGGTATTTTATTCATTATAATGACATAAGCGGTTTCTGTACCCTATCACAAAATTAGTAGTGTTCTAGTTTTGAAAGGCCTTGCAGAGTGGGGTGGGTGTCTAGAAATTACTTTGAAATTAGAGTAACTTCAGGGAAGGAACCTTTAGAACTTGCACATAACGATTTGCAGTCATGAACCATTGTGTGTAACATGGTAACACAGAACCACTACAATAATGATATTCTGTTGACCAAATTACTATGTAAAATTATAATTGTTCTATGTTATTTTTCTTATTACTATAAAAGTAATATTAAACATAAACAATCATCCATAATATGTATTTACAATTATAGCTCCAAATTGAAATTCTTGCGCAATTGTTGCAGAAGGAAACCTTAACTTGAACCGTATACATTACGGACATTTGAATAAATATTTGTTATGTATAAAACACTCCTTTTCTTTTAGAAGATGTATTTTGTATTTTCTTCTACGAAGATTTTTATCGTATGATTTTAAATCCTTAAATGTTATTGTAAACTGTTCAGTTTAGAATTTTCGATCCTATTATTAAGGGTACTACTAGTAGATCCACATGAATCCATCAGTGTTCTTCGTAGTGCCATTGTGTTAATGGCCTTTCCATACAGCTTAACTCTTGTGGACATTATTTTTGTTATTTTGGAAAGTGTATTTTCATTTTTTTGTAGACTTTTCCTCTGGTTTATTTGATATTCTATTTATTATGTCTGCCTGTTTTTTGCTTCTTTCTAATTCTACTGCTAAGTTTATTTCTTCCTGTAACTCCTAGCAATAACTAAAAATCTCATATATTTTGTCTCCAGAGTTCTAATTGTCTTTGCATTTAGTGCCCATGTTTGAGCCATGTTGTAGCGTTCCCTTTGGTCTTGATAGATTTTAATTTAAGTTTTCCTTTTGATTGCTTATTCAAAGCATCTTTTAACTGCCCTGTTATTGCAATAATAATAATAATAATAATAATAATAATAATAATAGTTTTTTAAATATTAATGTTCAATATATTTTTGTTAATTAATAATGACCTAATGCTACAAAATACAATTTGATGCATCTTCAACCCTTTTCTGCTAATATTCGAAGAGGAAATGGTAGTTTTTTGAATTAGCTAAGTTTAAAGCAAAATTCCTTTTGCAAATATCTTAAATATATTAATGAAATTAAATGTTTATTTTTTATTATATTAGAAGTATCTCCATTGACTACATTACTAAATCTGTTATGTGAAACTCAATAGACAAATTAGCATACTTTTTTCTGAATAGAGTCCTAACTTTAAAATGACAATTTTTAATTTGTTCTATTTTTTATTAATTTATATTCACAACCTGATTTTGTTCCAGGAGTAGCCTCTTAAAAAATGCAAAATTTTGATAGTGGTCAGATACTTGATATGGTGATAGCCATTCATCATTCTACCCCTTGAACATGTTTGAGACCAAAAATGTCCAAACAAAAGTACTGTATAATTTGATTTTTTTTTTTTAATGTATACCATGATGGTACATTCACTGTAATATCTAAATTAAAAGAATCTAGTAAATTAAGAAATTGCTTTTTCTCATGAGATTTATCTAGAAAATCTTGAGATTGGTTTATGCTACATTATTGGAATGCAAATATTGTTTTGAGATTATTTTTTAAATATAAAAGAAGGGTGAAAAGATCCTCCCAAATAGATAGCTTAAACTGTGTTTTGCAAGTTTGAAGCAAGTGGAAAGCCTTTAATTCTTATATTTCAAATTTTGTGTGTGGAGTGGCCACTATTGATGCAATAGCCACCACTGGTGTTATTACCCTACACAAGTATGAGTAATTTTGTTGAAATCCTTCTTCCCTGGGAGTTGTATAATTTATAATACCCATGGAGAAAATTTACCTCTCCCAGACCTCAAGCAACTGTGTTTCATGGACGACCTATTTATTGTTATAACTTATCACTAAATTATTTTCCACCTTTTTGTTCAGACAAATGTGAAATAATGGAGGTGATTTTCTAGTAGTTGAAGTGTTCTGGAAATTTTTGGTCTCTTAGGTACTTTCATGCTTTTTATGTAATATTTAATATGAGATTGCGAAGGTGATCAATATAGTGTGCATTGTTTGACTTTGTGTTATTCTTAAGAAATACAGGACTAGTTGACAATAGTAGATAAAAGGAAAATGTTTAATGTTTTGAAATGAGCAAATGTAATTCCATCTTACAGTAACTTTTCAGCGATTTCCACATCTTTTTAGTTTTGAAGAGCTGTACATATTCTGGAGAAGGAGCTGCTTTTGAATTTCATGGCTTTTATTGATCCAGTTCTTAACATTGTCTTGTTCATTTATTTTAGCTTTTCATGAGTAAATGCTTCAGAGAGTTCTCTAGAATTTTTAAATACTTTTTTCTCTTTCAGAAATGCATCTTATTGAGATACAATTGCTCTATTGAACATAAGCAATGCATTCTGTTTTTTTGTTGTTTGATTTTTATTTTTTTTTCCTTAGAAAACTGCTGTGACCATTTGCCTGTATTTGAAATTTCTGCCCTTTCCGGCTTATGAATGCATTGCAGTTATTAGTTAAATTTAACATTGTATGCTATGTATGTTGCAGCTATAATACTACGCTTTGATCTTGTTATTAATGACACTTTTTTCATGCACTTAATAAAACTGGCTCAGCACAAGCTTCCTACTGTGAATGCAGGTTCTTTGAGATGTAGAAGTTAGATTGCTTGTATTCAAGTTGCTTTTGAAGCTATGATCTCTCAATAAAATAGGGAAATTTCAGATAATCCTGATGAATGACACTCCCCCTTCAAAAAACAAACAAACCAGAAAAACACCATGTATAATAAATTGCTTAAAATTAATTGCTATTAGTTTCTTTTGTGTGCCTTCCCATGTTGAAAATGGTAGTTAATGTCTAATATTTTCAATGTGTATTGAAACATTTCTACTTCCACACATCATTCTACTAGTGGTTATATGATGTATTTAACTGGAGGGGAGGATCCTGATTATTTCTCTGGTATTAGATGAATTTTGATTGCTTGCATTAATTCTCTTTGGTGATAAGGTATTAATCATAATGTTTGGGAAAATTCTTAAATTAATATACATGGATAATCTAATACACCAAGATATCTCTTAGCTCAAAATCAATTTTTTTCTTTCTGTTGTGAAAAAATCATTCATCTTTATTTCTTTTTACCTGATCATATATTTTTCTTGAGCTTTTCTCTTTTTTCCCTATGGTTGATTCATTTACTGTTTGGGTTACTGGTACTGAGTTGGACTTAGGAAACTTTTTATTTTTTATTTGCAACCATGGTGATTTAGAGTAATAATAAAAATTAATGTATCAATTTCTGCAAATGCTTTTGTTGAATGCACTGCAAAAGCTTATAATATGAGGTGATCGGCAATTTTGTGGTGAAAAAGCCTTAAGAGTATCAGTTCCATTGAGATATTGACAATCACAGATAATGTTAACTTGATAAGAGATTTCGTAATTAAGTCTTTTCACCATTACTACTGTATCATCCATTCTTCATTTCTTGGGGCACTATGAGATCTCAGATCGTATGTTATGTACAATGAATCAATACAACTCCAATTTTAGTATGTCATGCAATACAAAATATTATATAAAAATGTTTCATCATTGAAACTTTCTTTTACATTTTAATCTTTTAATTTTTGGTCCTGGGCCTTTACTTACTTGCAAGATTAATGTTTAATAATGATATTTGTTTTGATGTCCCATAAATATATTTACATTTGATATTTTGAATTGAACTTAAATGCATTTCACAAACCTTTTTTGAAGCCAATATTATTGTATTAATGAGAAAATGTCCCCTGTTCCATTGCAAGCTGCTAATTCCTAGGATTCTTTTATATGAATAGAGTGAAAAATTCAGTGTTTTTTGATCTTTTCATTCATTAATTGCATAATATTTTCTTTCTTCCAAATGTTTAATTTCCAGTTTTGTTGCAGCTCAAACATGGCTGAGGGACAGAATAAGTATTTCTAATGAAACTTTTATGTATTTTGTAATATAAGACTTTTAAATCATGAGTAAAAACTATATATATAAATAATTTATGATTTTTATCCAATTATGATTTTATTTGCTTTTAGGATGCAAAGTCCTCAGGAGCTCTGAAAAAGTCCAGTAGATATCGTAGCCGTTCATTATCTGCTTCCTCAACGGATTCCTATAGCTCAGGTAAAGGGGTTGGAATTAAAAATAGCTTTTGCTTTGTGTTAAAATTGTACTGCGTATTTGTATCTGTTTTTTCCTGAATTTGATTCAACAAATAAATTTGTGCATGGATGTGTCAGTGCCGTATTGACTGCTATATAAACCTACTGAAAAAGTTTTGTCATTGAAAATAAAAATTATTGTGAATTAGCTGAAAATAAAATTTAGTGATTGTATAGTTTTTATGTTGCATGGTACATTGCACATTTGTACTAGTTATTATTCAGCATCATACTTTTGAATCATCAGTATTCATCACTTCTCCACCTATTACATCAAACCTCATGTTCATAGTATGGCCTTTAAATAACTTGGCTAATGTTAAAACTCTTCTTCAACAAATCCTACATTGGAATCACCCAAGTATTCCCTTCCCCTCAATCCTCCTCAAATCCTCCAAGTGTTCCTTTCAATGTGAATCTTCTGCTTTTGGAAACCATGTTGTATGTCATCTGATAGTTCATAAACTTTTGTTTTTGCCTTCACTGTATTTATCTATTCAAATGTTGTTACTATTATTGCAGACTTTATCTTCAGAAATAACAAGAAAGTTACATGGGGCCAGGTCCAGTGTAAAAGCCGGATGTTCCGATTCTAATCTTGTGCTTTTCCAGAAACACCATCTCAGCCTGGGCGTGTTGTGACATGTAGGCTTGCTAAAGGTGGCTCAATGCATCAACTGATGTCACTGCAGTTCCTCAGACCGGGAGGTCCTAGGTTTGAGTCCTGACGGCGCACACTGGTTGAATCGAGCCTAAAACGTGGTCATAACTGCAAATGCCAGTGGATTTGCGTAAAAATTGGTGTCAATGAGTTTTTGAGGTCACTGAATTTGAATATTATGAAATGAAATTTCAAAATTCAAAATGGCGGGTTCGAAATGGCTAACTCACTCATAAAAATGAACCCAATATGTGTAAAAAGATTGATAGAATGGTTCTCACGGTCGCTGATGACGAATATCGAAATTAAATATCAAAATACAAACTTGAAGCTTGAAAGTGAAGGGATTGTACGTAAAAATATGGTTATATGTAAAGTTCTGTTTTCTAAGTTGCTGAATACAAATATTGCAACAAAATTCAAAACCGCTGCTTTGAAAAGATATATCGGATTTAAAGGGTAAAGAATTTTTTTTAGAGGGAAATGTGATTTAAGAGAGTTTTTTGACTTCTTTGGTTCATTGAATTTCTTAACGTATAAAAAGTGAACAATCGTTATGATCGTAAAGTAGCATCTGCGCACCTTTTCCTGTGCTCTGGAATCTATACCCTCTTCCTTGTCCTACACTATTTTTGTTAATTGAATTATGAAAAAAGGGATATTTTGGTAACATTTGATATATTAACTGATCATGTTAATTCTACTAATGTTCTTTTAACAAACTTTAATCGATTTTTTAGAAATACTTTGACATGGGCGCCAATGACCTTAGTAGTTGAAGCACCCTTTAAACCCAATCAATCAATCTACTAATGTTCTCTTCTTTGAAAACAAACCTCTACAATGTGTCATTCACACTATAACTTAATTGCGTTCAAGGCACTATTATGGCAATTTATGATTTCACGTCTTATCCTAAATACACCATTATTAACGGAATATCTTGCCCAAAATCGTGGTGATTTTAGAATATCTGTGCAAATCCTAACTATCGTTGGGCATTTATATATCTTTTCATTCTTTTGACATAAAGGAAAAGAGGCAGTGAAAAGAGACACATAACGTAGGAAGTAGATTTACTAACAACTGAAGACTCCTGGGAGATCCAAACTGAGCATGAAGATCATGACACCGGAAAACAAAGATCACTTCGATGCGTCACTGGAAGTCAGATGCTCAAGAAAGGAAATGCTTAAGAAATCATGGCGTCATTCAAGGTCAAAAGGGCCATCGGAAATGCAGCTGACACACATTTCCTTGTATCACATGGTGAACAATTATTTATAAAAAATTATTAGAGGTAACTATACTCACAAATACGATAATGTATCAGAAATGCCTGTAAAGTACATATTGACGATATAAGAAATATTTCAAAAAATATTTTTGTTTAATTTAAAAAACAACAATAAAATAATACATCACAATGGTATTTATCTTGTGTTATTGAGTCCATTTGGAACTATCCGTTTAAAAAATTTAAAGCCAAAATCTGGAGCCCTTTTTGAGAAAATTGCATTTGAGCGTTTTTGAAAATGCGGAATTTGGAGCTAGATACATTTACAATAGTATAATTATATTATAAGCAATATTATAAATTATATGTGTGTATTTACGTAACACGTAAATTGCCAATTGCCACCCATATGTCAGGAATCAACGCTGTACAGGCCTAATTTCGTCAGCACTTTTTATTGAAAAATATTACATGTTATTGAAAGAAATAGTCAACTGTAGTTTGAGATAACATGATTAAGCTCACTTTTACACCCGTAGAACTCTTAATCTTGGTTTCTATGACAAGAAAATAAGAATCTTTCTAGGACACTAAAAACCTTAAAGTGCTCGGTGGCTCGTATTAATATTGTTTAATCATTCCAACAATTTGTATCAGTAATTTTCTTATTAAAAGTAATTATCAGAAGAAGAAATCGAAAAAAAAATATACCGAGAAAATAAATCCCCGTGGCGTCGAAGACACTTCCGGGATATCTAGTGTTAAATCTTGCTATGTACCATTGCAGTAAAGTGGCTATAAAATAAAAAGCTGCAGATATATGCAGCTAAATGTGTGTTATTCTGATTAAGGACATTCTACTTGATAAATAAAAAGATATATTGAGGCAGGAATGCGCAGGACAAAAAATATAACCCACAATAAACATGACTAACATTGTTACGCTACACAGGTTAGAATTCAGCCATATTATAATAATTAGACACTTTTTCTTAAAAATATACTTCACTTATAGTCAAAAGTGTCTTCTATTCGGAAACACGAAAAGAATCCATAGAAAAATAATTTAAACCCTTTTTTTTTAATTTAACAAGAGTAGTCGACAAGCAGCAATGAATTCGCGTGTTTCGAGCAACGGTAACTTTACGACACCGTAAGGACGACAAAAATGATTGAAATCACGTTTTGGAGCTAAAGTAGTGTGCTCCAATGCCTTCCAAACGAAATTTGATAGGTCAGAATTCCAAACGCGCACCTTGAATTTTGCCATTATGGCTAGGTTTTTGGCCCGATTCAACCAGTGTGCGGCGGCAGGATTTTGGACACTAGCTTGTCAGCTAGATAGAATTCAATCGCTGTTTCTTGGAGAATTCTGTTTGGTAGTTTTCCGTCGTTTCGTCGATCAATTCCAGGCGAATGCCGGAACAGTACCTTAACAAACGGACCGCGCACGATCTTTCTTTCCTCTTCCTTGTTCTATCCTCACCCCTTATACACACACACACACTCTAACATGAACTACCACTCATGCTGGGAGACCGGTCGGGGCTTAACCCATTAACTGCCATGGTCCTCATTTGAGGACCTAAGAGACTTTTTCATTGTTACGTCATACTGTATGCCATTGTTGGTCATATAAGTAGCTTACATAGTGGTATCGTGATTTACGATCAGTGTTACATTGTCAGTGACACTTGACGGAGCTCAGTATTCTTTATATTGAAGTAAAGGTAAGACTCTGCAGCAAATTTGACTTCAATTTTTCTAACAGTATTTGTATTTTTGTTTAGTAATGAATTATTAATATTTAAAAGTTAAAACTATTAAATAAAGTGAAAATGGATATAATTCAACAAATTTAAATGTTAATATTAGTTGTGTTTTTACTCACTGACTTTAAAATTCATCTTGTTGAGTGGTCCTCATTTGAGGACCATGGCACATGCGGAGTACTTGGGTGACGATAAGACAAGAGATAATATTGACTCTTTATACTTCCAGAAACATGAATTCCAGACAACATTCCAGTGTTTTTCTAACTTTAAAAGAAGTGGAGGACATTATTAATGACCCTGAGTTTATTGTGTCTGATGAAGAAGATGATGGTGCAACAATAGATATTGTCGAATTACCGCCAGAAAAAGTTGATGATTTGACTGATGAAGAAAATATTGAAGAGAATTTTCTAGAAGATACAACACCTACTGAAACTCCTGGTTTGATTGAAATTCATCACACTTATAGTGAAAATTGCAATGAAGTGAACTGTATAAAGGATAAGCAGTCCAGTTCAAATAGAAAGAAGAGAAAACCAAATACAGTCTCAGATTGGGACAAAACGGAACCCCATTTTGGCATATTGTGTTTAAATATCGAGGAGGAAAAGATACAAAACAAAATTAAAGCTACGTTGATGGGCATGACTCCAACTGAAGTATTCGAAAAACTTATTGATGATGATATAATGAATTATATTGTCAAAGAAAGTGTAATTTATGCAACGCAGAAAAACAACCATGGCTTTGTTTTATCAACTGACTGTTTGAAAAAGTGTATAGGAATTCTCGTCTTCACAGGTTATCACTGTCTTCCGCAGGAACAACTATATTGGTCAGAAGATGAGGATGTGAACATTCAAATAATTAGAAAGTGTATGCCAAGAAATAGGTATCTGGAGATTAAAACATTCCTACATTTCAACAACAATGCAAATCTTCAAGGACAGCCACTAGAATCAAGAGATAAGTTATTCAAAATTAGACAATTGATAGAAAAATTTAATAGCAACATCGTGAAGTTTGGAATATTCTCAGAACATCTAAGCATAGATGAGCAAATGGTGAAATATTTTGGACATCATTACTTGAAACAATTTCTGAGAGGGAAACTAATTAGATTTGGTTTCAAGCAGTGGGTGATGTGTTGCTCCAAAACTGGATACTGTTACCATGCTGAAGTCTATGAAGGACGAAAGGAAGATAGAAATTCAGAATTTAGTTACGGTCTTGGTGGCGATGTAGTCATGAGACAAGTTGTAGTAATTGAAGAACCTCAGAAACACAAGTTTTATTTTGATAATTATTTTACCAGTTTTGAACTCATCAAGGACTTAGGTGAAAGAGGAATACGTGCAACTGGAACGTGTCGTTATGATCGCATGAACAAATGCCCAATAATGAAAGAAAGGGAAATGAAGACCGAAGAAAGAGGGGCATATGATTATCGTTTTGACAAGCAAAATGGAGTGTTGGGTGTAATATGGAAAGACAACAGTTGCGTCAAAATGCTCAGCAACCATGAAGATATACTGCCTCTTAGTCAGGCTAAAAGATGGTCTAGAGCTGAGAAAAAGAAAAAGACTATTCAACAGCCTAAATTGATATCGCAATATAACAAATATATGGGCGGTGTCGATAAGCTTGACGAACATTCAAAAGTACAGAATCCGCATTCGTGGAAAAAAGTGGTACTTCCCACTATTTACAAATATAATGGATATTGCAGTTGTAAACTCATGTGTTATACTGTATGGTAAATGGGCCAATGTCTCTTTTGGACTTCAGAAGGAAAATCGCCTGTGCATATTTGTGCGTATCATCTTGTTCTGATCCCAAAACCAAAGGCAGACCATCTTTCACTAAGTCTTCAATTTCTCGTGTTCCTGTGGAGCTTAGATTTGCAGAAGCACATTATTTAGAACGCACAGAAGATGGAAAACAGAGAAAATGTGGACTTTGTAAGAAAAAAGTTCGTAAGCAGAGTCCTTTGTGCAATGTCGGGCTTCATATTGAATGTACCAAGGAATGGCACACTAAATAAAAAGTTTTGACAAGCATAAAAAAACTTGAAAAAAACACTATTCAGTTTATTTTGCACTGTACTGCTACTTATAATGTTCAAATTTTACAAATATTTAATAATAAATATGTTTGAAGTAAAAAGAATTGTTAAAGGTCTTTGTACGTTATATCTGCCATGGTCCTCATTTGGGGACCATTGATATATAAGCTCCTAAACAAGTTAATTTGCAAAAAAATAGTGTATTATTATTACATTATTCATTAATTATGGGAAAGGAAACAAATTTTATCAGAAATGAGATTTTAAAAAAATTGGCAGTTAATGGGTTAGAGCGTGTCCCGGCTGGGCCGGTGCCCCGCTACTGGGAGATATCTTGTTAGGAAAACCCCGCTACTTGACGGTAGGTCGGCGCCGGATCTCGCCATCCAGAGGGGGAAGATCACCGTCACCTCGATGAAAAACACTTACGGGACTAATCTCGTTAGTTGACGCGCCTGCCCTCGCTCTTACTCTCGCGCATTTTCTCAATACTTCCCTATCGAACTCGTAATTCTTGGAGCTTCACACAAAGCTGTTCAGCAGCGCTTCTGAGTGGCGTTTCTGGTGGCAAAATATTGGCTTTAATGGAGGTTTTCGTAATCGTTGCTTGCAACTTATTCGCGCTTCTGCGCCACCACCCGCAGAACACAGGTCCAAATGGCAGCTTTCATACTAGGCCAGGGGTTTTCTAACTGTGAGGTAGGATTTTCTGTATTGACAGTAACGAAAACCAAACACAGATCGAAATTGAACGTCGAATAAGAATTGCGAGTCGCAGTTTCAAATATTGAACCAGGATTTGAACAATTATTGATACAGAAGCAAGCTCAACCTTCCCATTAATTTTTAGATGAATTTTATCATCAAATTAAAAGTTGAATACAATGTGTTTGTGTCATTTTAACTCTTATGTTAGAGTTAGATTTAGTTATTATTAGAATTAAATAGAATGGAAAAATAAAATAGCCTGTTATATCACTTACCGTGTTGAATCTTTAGTAGGATTATATTAACCTTATATTATATACCCTTATATTTGAAACTTGTTACCAGGGGAGCCGTGGACGAAAAGAGTTTGAAAACCGCTGCATTAGGCCACTCGGAAGCGTCATGTGGGGATCTATTAACATGTTTACTGTCTCATGAACGCCGGCGCCTATAACAGTGACACACGCATATTTTTTCTCATCTTGAGTGGCACTGGTCAGTAGCAGTGTGTGGAGGGTCCCGGAGCTTCTCAGTGACCATGGATAAATATTTTTCCCTGGTGGGACTGCTGTGTGCGAAGGCGGCCTAATCTCTCGCGCTTGTTCTCATTCACTCTTGCAATCGCCCTTGCTTACTCTCCCTCGCTGTCTCTCACTCCTGCTCTGTAAAGCCTTCCTTTCCCCTCGCACTCGCTGCCAGACGCACTCCTCTCGTACTCGCTTCCATTGGCACTCTTTCTCACGCGGTCGCATTTAATAGCACTTTTTCTCTCGCGGTCGATTCCAATGGGACTTTTTTTCTCGCGCTCGCTTTCAATGGCACTTTTTCTCGCACTCTTTGTCAATTCGTTTTTCCCTCGCACTCGCTGCCAATCTCACTTTTTCTTTCGCGCTCGCTGTTAATTGCACTTTTTCTTTGGCGCTCACTGTAAATTGTTTTTCTCTCGCTAGTACTCTCTGCCAATAGTTTTCCCATTCGCTGTCAAGGTCTCTCGTACTTTCTCGCCCCTGCTTGGTTGAAAGAGAAAGTTATGTAATGAGGCGGGGAAAAGTGCCGATTTTTTGGAAAATTCAGTTTTTTGGGTCCTTGACTCCAAAAAGTGTTGTTTTCCAAACGTCTTGATTAAATGAGGGAAAAGATGAGACACTTGAAACAAATGTTTATTCACATTTTAAATATAGGTATGTTCTTGGAGTAGTTCATGGACATCAATACTAGAAGATGTATAGGGCCTTTTGATTGCATCCCAGAGAGAGCAGGTGACAATCTTGTGTTAAAGCCAAAGTATTAGGTGTGCTGATCAGATGACAATTTTAAGTTTTAGGCTCTAGGTAGGTATGCTATAGTTATTAACGTCATGAGGCTGATAAATGACAAAATAATAGATTCGGTTGAAGTGTAAACCAAGACATTAGCTGAGGTTTATAACTGAGTCTGTTGTTTGTGGTACTGGCTGTGTGTTGTTCAATACTTTTCATTATGCCATTTTCTTATAAGAAAAATTCACCTAAATAAGAAAACAATTTTTTGGAATAAGTGTGCTTGTACCCCATCTCTAGCTACAACTCATTTGTTTTCATTGTACTTAACAGACAGTTGACTTAAATCCTTAACAGACACTGTCCGCAAAGTCTAATACAGTATTACGAAAAAAAAAATTAAATTTACAGTTGCATTGGAAAAGAAGTCTGTTGTGACTCTTGAAAAATTTTTCAGATGAGGGAAAAGATGATTTAAGGAGGTTTTGTATCAGTATCTTCAAAATGTTTTATGGGATTAATGGCACACAGACTCTCTAATGGATGAATGAAGTGACATGTATTAGAAAATCTGCAATGCTCTTGTCAGTGAGTGTTGGGGGAGGAATGGCAAGTTTTGGCAAGATTCCCTATATCGCTTCATCAGATGTCTTTCACAACTGTTCCTTCAAGAAGCTGAGGAACGTAATTTGCAAGAACCACTTCATTCAATAGTGTGATTATATTCTTTAACAATTTCAATGCACTTATAAAAATCCATCCAGAATAAAACAATGTTATGCCTTTAGTTATAGTGCCTTTTTGCTATTGCTCATAAGAATTTTATTCAGACTCAGTCTGTATACAGTTTTGTTACAATATGTAATTCCAGTAATGGGTCAATTTAGAGTACTGTGTGTAAATATATGTGAAATAATGACATTAATAAATTGCCAATGTTCTAATTTACAACTGTTTCAGTCCATTCCATAGTGTCACAATCTGCTTCAAAAAGTGTCTCAACCCGCCCCAGTAGTGGAGTGGGTTGAGACATTTTCATAATTTCTTATTATATTAAACATTTTGAAAGTAGCAACATATTGGACTCCACCTCCACTTTGATAACTATTAATTATTCCAGTTATATAACTTAGGGAGAAAGCATATCTGATTCATTGACAGAGTACTTGCCATTTTAATTTTTGTCTAAATGTGCCTCACTTTCCCTCATATTTTTATCTCCCTCACTTGCGTTTACATTTTCTCTCATTGTCCCTTTTTTTCACTTGCGTGTCTGCACATTCACGGCTTTCACCTGCATGTACATAATACCTGTTAGAGATTAAATGCACTGATCATTTTCAGTCACGTCCTTTCGTAGATAACTCCTGAGGTTTATTACAACATCCACCCTGATGTATATGTGTAGTGTTCTTTCAAGGAAAATAAAACTGTAGAAATCTTGGTATTCCATCTGATGATATATCTGTGTTTGCCTATTTGTGTTGATTATACTGTACTTGTATTTCAATGTTTTGTTAGGTGCCTTGCTTCCTGTTCTCTGCTTCTTGCATGTTTGTTGTGATAGGTTTTGAAATTATGTATTTTCTACAGCTTCTTATACAGGGAGCAGTTCTGATGAAGAAGATGTATCGCCTAGAGATAAAGAGCAGAAGAACTCCAATGGGTTTTCTGATTTTTGCGTAAGAAATATCAACCAGCATGCATTTGGACGTAGAGAAATTGAGATTGCAGAACAAGGTATGTACTAATATTTTGTCCCAAATATAAAATACATAATACATACATACATACAAAGATAGATACATACATATATAGATACATACGTACATACATATATAGATACATACGTACATACATATATAGATATCTACGTACATACATATATAGATACCTACATACATACATATATAGATACATATGTACATACATAGATAGATACATATGTACATACATAGATAGATACATATGTACATACATATATAGATACATACGTACATACATACATACATGAACACATCATTGATAATTAGGAATTTCTGAAAACTTCATTTATGTTTGTGTTAATTCATCCAGAAATTTCTTGAAATTGGGAACAAAATTTTATAATTTTCTTTGATATATATTAAATTGTTTCTAGTATTTATAGATATTGTACAAGATGGTCTTGCTTACAATATGGAAGATGAAAAGTTTCTGGATTTTCAAGACATGAAAATGAACATTCTGTACATTGTTTTAAGTCTTAAAAATTCCTAAATGATTCTAATAATGCCTTTATGTACTTGTACGTCATTTATGTAAATCATGATTGTGGGGCCACACGCTTCTCTGGGAAGATGCAATATTCTCAGAATTCATGAAAATTTCTTTGATATTTTGAAATTAAATCTTATGAACTTTTCATGCAGTAGTTTTGTGTTGTGATATCTTTGTATTGTTTTCTTGTTGACATATTAATCTTAATTTAGATCTTCGGGGCTATTTGACAACATTCTACAAAATAGATTTTGAAGATGTTTTGTACCTGCGTAAACTCTCTCTAAACAAAAAAAAAATAAATAAATAAATAAAAATTTAAAAAAAAGAGGCCATTTTTTTCACAGGTGCACATCTTTTATTAATTTTTAATTGTGCATTAGCTAATGAACATCAAACAGGCTACTCAATAAACACTACTGTATGTCGAGACTCCAAATGTCATTGTGTTAGCAGAAAAAGGCTCTGGATAGTACAGCCATCATTTTTCTGACCCCAATTCTCTAAAGTTACATTGTGTTTTATTATTGCAGCTATCAAGGAAATTGTTTTCTTTTTAGTGAAGGCATAGATCATAAGTAAAATGAAGTTCAAGGTTTAGACCAAAAATTTTGTTCCAAAATATACATTTTTCATCTTCCTACAAAACGAAAAACTGTTTCACAATTATTTTTTTTATGGTGGGAGTACAGTTTTTTTAGGAGGGAAGTGTACAAAAATACATTCCTTCATTTACCATTAAGTATGATTTAATTACTTGACCTATTATTAGCATCTTTCTCTCGAGGAGAAAGTATTTTCTTACTGAAAAATAATTTTGAATTTATAATACTTAGTCCCTGTTATTTTAGAAGGATTTCCATGGATGTTTTTATATGTGTGTTTTAATATAAAAAACTTAATTATAGAGTACTGTTAATGAGATTAAAAAAGGCTCTCAAAACATTGTGTGAAAATATGTATCATGTTTGATAATGCATAAATGTTTATATTTTTAAATCGCCAAAAGACATTCTTGATTAATATTAATGAGATCGTTGGCAAGATAGATACTTTCTAATAAATAAATAAAAGGTTAATTTTGAATTTCTGTTTTCCGCCCAGATACTGCAAGATAGCTCTGATGATGATGATCACTACTTGACTGAAAAGGTCTTAAGTTTAAGTATATATTTGATAATGCCTTTTATTTGTTTAACCTTCTTGATTGTTTAAAATAATAGGGACTAAGTATTAAATATTCAAAATATGTAAACAATGATCATCAAGTAGCAAGAAATTGAAAAATAATTTCTCAGAAATTTCTCCTGCACTGTAATTTGTTTTATTTACTGAAAATCATTTTTGGAAATCTCTCACAACACATTTAACATCTTGATGTGCCGGTAGTTTAGCTTTTACTTCAGAAACTGTTGGGTATAGACTAGCAGTGTCATCAACATCTGGAAAATTTCATTACAGGGAATCAGCATTAGAAGTGCAATGTCTTCAAATTCTTTAAATTCTAAATGACTGTCATACAATGAACAGTAATGGTTCCGGACTTCAGACATCATCAACCTGAGACTCTGTACACTTTTTCATTTACATCTTGCACAGCTCTATGAAAAACATTGCAACCATTGCTACCATTGTCTCTCTCATTGGGAAGTATCCTGATATTTAGTCAATAAAAGTTGTAGCTTGAGATTCGGCAAACTGAATTTTATGAAAAATATGTTCTTGACATATTTTATGAAAAATATGTACTAACACCAAACCAGTTCCCATTTTCAATTTTTGGAATCACAGATGATTTCCACATCTTAAGCAATTCTGCATATTCTGCAAATTGCTGAAGGCATGGCTTTACAACCAACATCAGGTCACAAATATGCTTATTGTAAGGGATAGACCCATCTGGAAAGACAGTTAATCATCTTATTGCCTCTCACGTCTTCCATGTTGTACTTCCATTTTTTATTGGCTGGAGCATCAAAAAGATTGTTAAGATGCTGATTAGCTTCAGAGACATCGGATCTTCGATGAGTTGAGCTGTTCCCAGCAGTTCATTTAATTCCATGATTTTCATTGGAAACGCGTTTAAAATTTATTCTACTACCTTTTCTGGTGCTCCGCCTGCCATATTACTAGCAACATTCTACAAAACTTAAAATGTTCGGCAGAGCGCAATATTTCCGGAATTGAATTTCCTCCTTGACGCTTTTCCTAATGCGAAAGTTAAATGATGGCGGCCGAATGCCCGAAGTTCATCGTAGGAAATAAACGAGAGAAACCATTATGAATTGCTGTTGAAATTATTTAATTAGGAATTAATTGTGCTATTATGAATTGCGTACGTGAAGAAGACCTATAAGAAGTGTGCATGTAACACAATAAAAAGGAACATCAAAAAGTGAAGGGGAAAAAATCAACTCGTTACGATTCATATGTCATGCCTAGCAGAAGAACGTGGAACTACAAAAGTGCGGAGGATCCATAGACATGTAATACTGTATGTCTAAGGCAGTGATCTCATAATTATAACTGGATGCACAACTGGAGTACTGAAAATCGTGACGATCATTTTTCGTTTGGTTGGCTGCGGTGAAACGTCGATTTGCATACTTCCTTACGGAGTTAAATGTATCGTGTGTGTTAGTGCTTAAAATCGTCTCTGTGAAGGAAAATGCCGAAGAATTGCGTAGCATTCTGTTGTAAAGAACGCCAACAAAATGGAAATGGGTTTCAGTTCCTCGTGCATGTACATTTTGTGCCGTAAATTTTATGAGTATGTAGAACTACGTATTATTTGGTAGCCAATGGTTTAAAAATACTTTTTAGGTTTCCTCTTTCAGGATTATTATTTGCCATTGGTTGAACCAAAGAAATTATTAAAAACACCGAACCAAGAACATTCCACTGCGTGAATATTAAAAAAAGTCTATAAGAAAGAAGACTGGATTGTTAAAATGTAGGTAAATTGCAATTTTAAAGTATTAAATATTGCTTTCTTTCCAAATTTTCATTTAAGTTTTCGTGAATATAAAAGAAAATAAATGTTTTAAATTTTTACGACTAATTTCTGCTATTTGGGTCCGTGATTAACCGGTATTACACTAAAAGATCTTTGTCAAAGAGCTTTTATAAAAAAGAAAATATGACAGTGTAACAGCCAATATTTTATAAAAGATTTCTTTTATAAAATTCCTTGAATAAAATGTAGTCTGAAGTGTCCAAGTTTTATTATACATTTGGTAACATGGCGTCCGATATAGGGATATTGCTTCAACCAAAGCTTTAATTGCAGAGTGTGAGCAATTAGAATGTTTATATAATACTGTCCATCCGGACTAGAACAGTAAAAGCAAACGAATCGACGCGTATAGGACACATTCTCCCGAGAAGTGGAAAATATGAGATTTGAAAAATGTCCAATTCAGTGATAGCCCTGAAAAGGTCAGCCAAATGGCCGATATGCACCTCAATTACGAATACAATTCCCTTTCTGAGAATGAATTGTTCAGATTTATCGGGCGTTGTATTATGATATTTTGGACTACACTTTGATGGAAATGAATGAGGTACTTCGCGATTATGAAAAAATCAATTTGTTGCTTTGCTGATAAAATTTGAAGAATACATAATATCTTTCTAATGCACTTGAAAATTTGCAAAATTTCTTCGGATCTGTCTTCCCCAAAATACGTCGCTTAAGAAACGAACCTTCATATATGCCGATGAAAAGTATAGGCAGGTTTCTACAGAAAGGTTATCGATATGCTTCATGAGGATAAGGACACTTTTACGGACGTTTATTGTGTTTTCCCTCATTCTGTCCAACTCTGCGCATATACAAAGGCTTTTTTTTTATCTGAAACTCATAAAAACATAACCTCGGGAAAGCAATTTTAGAATAGAGACTTCTCTTTGGGGAATATTGCAATTCAGAAGGAAATTCTGTATTTAATGAAGAAACAGACATCATAGACAAGTTCGATTTTGGTATACCAAAAATAGGTGAGTTCAGTTATTAAGATAAGCATGTGTAAATTTAAATTGTTCATACTAGCTCTTCATGTAACTTAACAGCACCGAGCCGCCACTGCACTGAAACACATCGGGAACCTCTAAAAGTACCATGGTAGTCATCCGCAGAAAGTTTAGGTTTCAGAAGGGCAAACAATGACTGTAAATCTGAAATACAGACATTAGAAACTATGCAAAAGAAACAGGCGTATCGACTGTACACAATCGAACAGGAGATACAAGACAGTCTTAAGTGAGAAAAAGAGGAAGGAAACTATGCAAAAGGATGGATGAACTTTACACATTTAATTAAAAAGGTCGACCTTAATTACACACCCTGATAGACATATTCCACAAAATGTGGGCAGAACGCAATATACAAAGGGATTGGCAAGAAATAAATTACACAAAAAGGAAAATATACGTAGTAATAACAGGGGCATAACCCTATCGATGACCTCAAAATGATTTGCCAAAATGATCACCCCGTCATTGGTCGACAGGTGAGCGCCTCGCTCACCCTTGATTTCAGTTATTTCTATTAAAAGTAATAAATTCTTGAAACTGTCTCGCTTCCTACAACACATTAGGAGTACGCTATCGCGGGCATCTCATTCAGCTCAATCGAACCATTTTTGTGGTTAATGCGTGAACGTTAGCGCCACGCTCACCGCCGAGCATTTGCGTGAGGATGTTATTCTCGTATTGCAATTTTTACTTTAACTCACCAGCGTCGGTCTAAATAGGGAAATAATCTGTTATTAAAACTGAACAGCTTTTTTTCAGTTTATCCTTCATGTTCTCTCCCTTTTGTGGTTTTTATAAAAACCAAGATCTCAACCTTTTCCTTGCATTTGGATGAAGCGTAATTGGTACTCCCACAGCTTTGGTTTTGGGGTAGTACGTATGATACCAGAACTGCGTTTCCCGCAAAATCAAGCAATACTGGGAGACGACTCTGGGGGCGAAACAAATTGTTATATACTGTATGGTCTTCTGATCTAATTTCACAATAAATGTTACTCCGTTACAGTAAGCGCTGTGGTATTGCGTAAGGTTAGTCTTCGGTCATGGGATGACGGCGGAGGAGCGCATGGCTTGGACGTAGCAACTGTCGGACACGCTGGATTTACACGTTGAGATGGTATATTCGTGCCAGTGGCTAGGCAACACATTTATTACAGCTGCAGATTAACAATAGCTGCTTATAAACGTGAATGGAGCATTTAAATATTTACTTGTAAATAGTTGAAAGATAAATATTGAATAGTTGCTCTAGAAAAGCAATGTACACTAATACATTTAGTCTCGCATGATTTTTCATAAGTTGGCAATACCTAATAGAAGGTAGGTTGACTTTTGCATCCGTACTTTTCTTCCTTCCTGCGTTGAGTTTTAGTCCGCTTTGTTTATAATGAAAGTGAATTGTCAAATAGCATGTGGTTGTGTGTGGTACAAAATTTTAAGTTAGGGTACTTTTATCTCCTACGCCAAGAGAAACAGCGGTGACAATCGCATGATTTTTACAGCATAGCTCCTAAGCCGAGAGCCAATACTTCCGGTTGCGATGAATTTTCTATACACATGCGATGGATTTTCATACACACCCGATCCGAAATGCAATCCCAACCGATACGAAATGAAAGAATTAAATGTCACTTATGTTTCGAGAAGAAACATGGGAAAATCACAGTAGCCACGAACTCCAGTTTTAACGATATAACAGAGGGA
This sequence comes from Teleogryllus occipitalis, assembly GCA_011170035.1. NCBI lineage: Eukaryota > Metazoa > Arthropoda > Insecta > Orthoptera > Gryllidae > Teleogryllus > Teleogryllus occipitalis. Next base: position 47,708 of record BLKR01002909.1, read on the forward strand.
ACTGATTTTATGTCGAAAACGGTTACTATTTTACTAATATTAACATATTGTAAAGAAAAATAGTTAAATAGTTTTTAAAACTCAAAGTATTCAAACAACTTAGTGTATACTTTTAACGTTTAAAAAAAATCTTTTGTAATTGTATATTGATTTTAAAAGAATAAATTTTAAATTGAAATATTATAATTATAAAGATTTAATATGAAGAGAAAAAGTCTTGGGAAAACGTAAATTTACGTCAATACAATGCGTGAGCGCAGTGCTTAACAGTCGACCAACGGAAGGTAAAAAACCGACATGAATATAGAGAACAGTACTCAGGAGAACAATGAGGTTTCATAAAAAGAAGCACGATGGACGGCACATTTACTCAATGAATAAAAATGACTATGAACAAACAGAAAATATGTATTTATTTTATTCATACATTAAGCAAAATCTTTCGACGATGTATTTAAAAAAAAAGAAAAGGTTGGGAAAGACGTCCCAGCACTAATAAAAGAACTTACGTGTGTAAGAATACTCAGAAATACAGATAAGACCAACCAAAATACTCCATCCAATAAAATGAAGTCTAATGCTAGGACGCGGACTCTTTTTCTCAGTTTTTATGCCAATAATATGACCCGAAAATTGAGAGTAAAGATCGATCAAAGAATTCAACTGAATAGAATACATTGCAGACTACCAAGCAATAGAGATGTCCGGAATGACGTCACTACGTTTGGTGGGAAAGTGCTGGGTGGCAACCTGCTGTGCGCGTAAGCGATTCGTAGAGAATTTCTGAGTTTTTGGCTGTATTATGCGGTTGCTGAGGTGCGTGTGTCTTATAACATTTATTATTTACAGTGATATTTGCTTTCTCTCGGTTTATTTAGTGAATTTTGTCGACAAATTGGATTTTAAAAATCACCATTTTATCAACACACGTCAAGTTGCTACCTTTTGTTTTCTTAGGACGGTTCAAAGTAAATATGACCTTAGAGAGGATGCTAAGGTGTTGATTTGTAATGAAATGAAATGTATGAAACATTTGGTTTCCCCGTACCTTTCCGTCGGTTATAAAAAGTACCAACGAATTTCTAGCGTCTGTGCTATTCAGGTAAAACTGACTCCCTTTTTATAAAATGTCGGTTTTTTAAATATTTATTTTAGAAATTTGTATTAATTATTATCATCGAGAGAAATATTACCTTCATTAAACTTTAATAATATTTTGGAAAAAATTCAGAATGTTCATAAACACAATACCAAAAATGTTAATGATTTTTTACGGAGTGGAGAAACTTTCAACACTTAATCATAATTTAATGTAATTTAACTATTAATTTTTCAATGCATTAATTGTAATAATTATTCGGTTACTTAAAAATATAAATGAATATTGCACTTTTTTATCATTTTAAAAAATGTTCGCAGTTTTCAGGGATGTATTCAAATTTTGATTGTTGAATTTCAATCTTCAAGTCACGCGCTTAAAATATTACTTGTTTATCTCAATGATTTTAATGTTAACATTTTTTATGAAACGTATTTTCCACATCTTTTGCTTGGCAAGTTTTAATGAACATTTGATGCCATTTCTTGCAATACAATTGGGACATGACTTGATAGCCCGTGTGGCAGCAGAAAAGAGTTGATTTGGTGACGTACGTAATATTTGGGCTTGACTTTTACACAAATAAAAACTTGAAGATGACTTATCTTTTACACGAACAGTCTTGAAGATTCACAAACTTTTTGGGGCTCATTTATATATTATGATGCTGTTTGTACAAGACGCCCAGGCAATGCAGAAAAATGACAACTAACAACATATTGAGAGCTATGCTCTTCAGTGGGTTATTTATATTATTGCAAAAATGCGAAAAACTACATATGTTTTCACGTGAAACATTGAGAATGACGGGTAAAGTTTAGGCATGTGAATTGCGAATTACGGAGATGGGCGGAACCTGAAAGTGGCTGCTATTGACTTGAAATAACCACGAAACTTTTCAGGCTTCAAATCAGAAATCTACTTTTATCCTCGTTTCGAAAGTGCTATAATTTTACATTCCTGATTTTTGGGAACAGTAGAGCATCCAAAAAAGCTTACTGTCTCTCCTGCCTCTTTTGCGCCAGTCCAATATCAGACACAACTCGGTTATCGTGAAAATACAACTTTATTTTAGAGGAAAAAGAAAATCTCCTATAGAAAGTGTACCTAAACAAAACAAAAACGTTTTTAAACCATTATAGGCAGATGAAAACCTGCAAGTATGATCACGACGTTTTAAAAGAAAATCGACACTTATGTCGTGTTTTATCCATAATCTCACGGCTTCTAGCAGCCACCCAGAGGCGACGGTGCCACCCTCCGAACTACTAGAAGTCACGTGTTCTGGACATTTTTATACTGACAAAACAGAAAATTACATGCAGAAAGCAGCACTTGAAGTGAACAAAATACTTTGGAAAGGATACTATGACTACTACACAAAGCAGAGAATTCACAGAATAACAGCATAGTCAGGATAAATGTACGGATCAGAAACCTGGACAAAGAGAACGAGACATTCATTAGGATTAGAAGCAGCTCAGAGGATTCGAATATACCTGGCCAGAGCGACTATAGAAAGCCACCTTGCAATTTCTGTTCTTGACTATTTGTATTCTGTGATACGTTTTTCAGATAATGTTTCCAGTTATTAAATCCATCTCTGCTAATTGGAAATTTGGAATGAGAAAATAATTTACTCGCATAACTATTAACTTTTTCCTTCGCATGTATATAAATGAGCCATTCTCTTCCTACGATTTTTTTGTTTCATAAATGCTCCAGAAAATAGCTTGTAAAAAGCATCTTTCTTCCATGTTAATCCACAGTTTTGTAAAAAGTGTGGGCTAATTTATTAAAATTATTTTCTTTATTTTGAGAAGCAGCAGGTTCTTTTTACTTCCTCGCATTTACTAACATAGAAGAGAAAGTATTGTAATCGTGTGCCGGAAAACGGCAAATTTTCGACACAAAAACTCTTATTGCCGGGTCCTGGTATCGAAAAAGTGGATAAATCCAGTTGCTAAATATAGGGAAAAAATCCTCTAACACGTGGTGTAGCCGGAATTCATATTTTGTGCGTCCTGCGTACCGAAAAACCGATTCACGGCAAAATGTGTCTGTCTGTCCGTCCGTGCACAACGCTAACGCATAAATCGTTCAGCCGATTTTCTCCAAAATTGATTTTCCCCAATCGTTCTGGCTGATGTGGCCCCTGGGATTTGAAACCGATATTTTCATTTTGGGGGGTACTTTACATGAAGCACCTCGGACATTAAAAAAAAGTCTCAATCGTTTTTTATTAAATTTTGTTGTTGAATAGTGCGAAGGACGTTTAAGAGAACGGTGCAGATCTCATTTTCTTTGAAATCCCTGAAATTATTTCGAAAAATTGCAAAATATAAAACTACAAAATTGACGATAGAGACTTTGCATCAGACGAAGTCTGTTGTACAAAATTAGCTCTTTAAAAAAGGCCATGTACAATTTAAAAAAATACGAAGTAGTTTTTGCGTAATTTGCACTTGAAATTACGCAATTTTTCTCAAAAACTGCTCCAAATTTTTTCTTTACATTTTTTCTACTGATGTAACTAGGCACGAAAAAAATATGGCGCTAGTCCCATTTTCGGGTATCGTTCGGTTTTTCGAAAATTGGGGAAAAATGTAAAACTAGAATATTGAAGATAGAGATTTTGTCGCAGACAAAGTCTGTTGTACAAAATTAACTGTTTAAAAAAGGTCATGTAAATTTTTGGAAGACAAATGAATACTTCGGATATTGTGTAGCATAAACATAATATGGGTATATCAAAGGCATTGTTATCCACTTCCTTGTTGCTTGATCTGTGTATAAGACTTACAAGAACAGCAACGGGGAATTGAATCAATTTCCATTGAATTTTTGTGTATGTACCGATCGAGTGTTGGAGGGATTGGGTAACGATAACAATTCAGTTGAATGTGTACGAAAATTATTAGTGCGGGTGCTTACAGAAATTAGGCCCATAGTTTAAGAAATGAGAGTGTGGTTTCGGCAGGACTTTGATATATTTCAGAGCGAGTAGCAGGTTACCGTAATACCAAACGACTTGATGGATAACGATTAACATGGCCCCGATGTTTGAACTAATTACAATGAAGCAGTTAAACTGATCTTTGATTAAAAAAAACTTAATGTCTTAATATACTTCAATGGCGTGTTTGTTGTTTTCAATGTCTTGAGGCCCCCTAAGAGACCGAAGCCTCCGATGGCGTCGGGTTCGCCATTGCCGTAAGTCATCACTGAAGATAACTTATACTTGTATTTCTTGAACGCGGCATCTCAAGGTCACGCGCGAAAGAGGGAGAGGAAAGGCAAACTCCAATAGGAAGCCGTAAAAGTAGGAGCTGTAGTGACGTTGCAGCTCCCCATTGGAGTATGTATTCCCTCTCCTTCTTTCGCGCGTGACCTTGAGATACCACGTGGGAAAAAAACAAATATAAGTAATGTATTTCAAAATAATTTATTTATTTATTCATTTTACGTCAAAAAAAACAGTTAAGAACTGCGTATCACGTACTATGGGGAAAAGTGAATTGTGTGCACATTTTCAAAATTCTGTGTGTTCTTCATAAAATAGCAAAAAATTATGTATTGTATGTTTTTGTTGGACAATAAACTTTAAAGTGAAGTTAACCTTGATATTATGCGGAGAGAAAATTGAAGACAAAACTTATTTTGTGTGTTGTCTGTTGGTATTGTTTGTACATTATATTGTTAAATTACAAATGAATACGACATACATTTTTTCAGAGATGCCAGGAATTATGGCTCTTCGTAAACGTGCAGCTGAAGATAAGCCATTGAAGTCTGCAAAGATAGTCGGTTGTACACACATCAATGCCCAGACAGCTGTGAGTATAACAGATTTGTCTAGTTTCTGAATCCATTTGTCATCACCTCCATTTTCTCTTCTAAATAAATAATAATGATATAAGTCAAACAGGTTGTAATATACTTAGTTTTTTAAAAACAGATTTTATCAAGAACCTGTTTTTATTTTCCTATGTACGTAATAACTTGAAAATATTGTAATGCTATCACGATTTTTCGATTGCAAATTGGCGATTTTTCCATTGAAAAACTCGAAGTGTGGAGCCCTTGGGGAGCTCTTGTTCCTATGTGCAGTAAATTACTTCCTTTAATACATGTAATCAGAATGGTCATTTTGTGTTTTGTTCATACCCAAAAATTGATTGACAACTAAGTGACGCAGCACATGGTTGGTCCGCCCGTTTTGTCTGTGGTCAACACAAGCACATTAACCATTTAGACGATTTTCTCTAGAATAGATATTCCCCAATAGAACTGGCCGAACTCCAGGCCTTGCGAATTTAAATGGATATTTTAATTCAGGGGGGGATTTTACATGAAGCCTTAATATTTTCAGAATTTTCTCAAAAATGGCTCCTAACGTTTGGATTATATTTTTTCGCAGTTGGGAAAAAGGACGGTAAAAATGGCGCAGGTGTAATTGTTGAACACTGAATTTTTGACAATTGCAAAAGTTCAAAGTTTTTCCGGGGCCTTACCGCAACTACAATACTGTTGAGAGATTTTTCTTCTTAATGAAATTTGTTCTTCAAAGACATATGTTCAAATAAAGTCGTGCACAATTTGTGGAAGTTGTGTTGTTTTTGCATAATTTTGCATGAAATTTAGAGAATTAAAAATACATTTTATCAAAAATTTGCTTCAATTTTTTCTCAATAGAAAAAAGCACACTCGTAAAAATCATGAGTGTCGCATTTGTGCCAATATCTCTGTATTGCAGAAATAGCAAAGTAGTATGATAGGTTGAAAGAAACAAAATAATATTGCAAGCCAAAACTTGTAAACTGTTTGTATTAACAGAACATAAGTAATCACCAAATCACTCAAAAGTAATCACCATCAACTTACGAAATCATACTTATATCAGTATAATTAATATCGTAATTACATGAGTATGATGCAATAAGCTCATGTGTAGGGATTGTTAATGTTTGTTTTCAGCAATTAAGTTGTAAATTTACATGTCTGTTCAACACTTCTTACTGATTGTAAATCTGAGGTATTGTGTTGTGTTGTACTGAACTGCTGTGCTGTGTTATGTTGCACTGTGGTGTTGTGGTGTACTGTACTGTGCTGTGCTATATCATGTGCTGTCTTGTGTTGTGCTTTGTTGTGCTGTGCTGTGATGTATTGTTTTATGTTGTGTGGTGGGGTTGGGGCTATGCAAATAGAATCTCAATTAAGCAAAACACTGAGATTTTGTTGTTTGTAGATTTTTTCTTGAATGATGGTAGAATACAAGGTTTGTCCGGAAAGTAATGTTAATGATTTTTTTCCGACGTGACTGTAAGTGCCAACTCCCCCTGCTAGCGTGGAAATGGTGGCGGGGGGCTGAGAGAACAAAGCCGTCTTTATGCCAGTTGTCTGCGAGCTACTGCAGAGTTAGGACAACATTCTTTGTGAGAGACGATTTCATGACATGTCAGAGTTCGAAATGCAATGCTCCGTTGAGCAATGCATGGCGATCAAGTTTTGTGTTAAACTCGGCAAGACTGCTTCCGAGACTGTTTCAATGCTGAAGACTGACTTTAGCGATGATTGTCCATTGGTTAAGCAAGTTTATCGATGGCATAAGGTCTTTGCAGAAGCCGGAGTGGCACACGTCAACATCCCATCGCCCCCAAAGGCCAGGGGTTAAAATCAAATCAATGCTAGTTGTGTTTTTCAATATCTGAGGGATCGTCCATCACGAGTTCGTATCATCAGGCAAGTTTTATGCACGACGGTGACAGGCAAATTTTACGTCCAGGTGCTCAAGAGGTTGAAACTTCAGGTTCAACGCGTCCAACCCAACATCACCACAGACTGGAAGCTGCATCATGAAAATGCATCCGCGTACACCAGCTTTGTTGTAAGTGACTACCTGGCCTCACAACAATCCCACGACCTCCCTAGAGCCCAGATGTCACCCCCCCTAGATTTTTTATTCCCAAGACTGCAAACTCCGATGAAAGGGAAGCATTTCGGGTCAATCGACAACATTAAGGCCGCTACAACGCGCGTCTTAAGGGACATCCCGGCAAAGGACTATTGCACTAAGAACCTTTGACGCATGGAAATCGCGCTGGCAGTGGGTAGCAATGCAGGAAGGATGTACTTTGAAGAGTATTAAGAGATTGTACCGATCCGATCAATAAATTCTTTGTTCAAAAGTCATTGACATTACTTTCCGGAAAAACCATTTACAATTGAAGGACTTAAGGTGGTAACAAGATTAGTTGCACCAACCACAATAAGCCTTGTATTTGTAAATATTAATATCTTTGTTTTGATGAAAATGTGGCTTATCTTGTTACTGTATGTGTCTTGTTCATATTTATGAAGGGCTTCAGCAATTTTAAAAATAAATTGTGAATTTAAAGAATTTTTAAAAAATTAATTTTATGATATTATTTTATGATATTCATATTTTCACTTATTTAATATAATTTTTTAGGGAAATGTTCAAAAATTAACATTTAAAGTAGTAATATCAAAAAATCTTCCTACAGTACAAAAGACCATTTTTCACAAAATTGTTATTTTAGAATCCCACTTTACATTGATATAGCTAAATTAAAGTTTTTGACCAGCTCAGTTGTTTTTTGGGGTCATACTGTACCCTGTGAATGAATAGACTCTGCTGAACGAAGAAGGAGCATCACAAGATAAGAGAAAAAGTACTTGAGAACAAAATGTATTGGACGTTACGTGTTGTACAATCTCAAGGTGGTTTTGTGTTAATTACAGCAGCTGACGGCCAAAGACTTGTAAGCAAATTAGACCTAGATAGAGAAGCATCAGCTGAGTAGAATTTGTTTGGAAGACACCATTTTGTTTTATCGATGTAGTGAATTGATTGATCCACATAGTGTAGAGTAAGCTATAATAGAACTTCTTCTAAAGTTTTTTTTTTGTTAAACACTAAAATTAGGTCATCTCTAATGCTGATTACTGTACAATGTGACAGTTGACACTTCTTGAATATTGGTCTTTAATTTCATGCAATATTGAAAATTTTGGGCAACTTTCTAGAATTTAATTTCAAATTGTATGCAGTTACAGAAGATGTGTATTTGTTTTCTGTTGTTGCAATTGTTGTTGGTAATGTCAGTTTAGTTGGTATTTGTACTTAGTATATAGGATAATGTACAGTGTGTGATTTAAATGTGAAAACTAAAAAATTATTCTTGTACATCATTTAATTACAATTTGTTTGCTGAATGTAATTAATTAAATATGTGTAAATTAGCAAACTATAATAAAATCATGCTGTAGAATTTAGTAAATGTTTCTAAATATCATTTCAACTTGTTAAAAGTGTTGTTTTTTTCTCATTTCAGGTACTGATAGAAACACTGGCTGAATTAGGTGCTCAAGTAAGGTGGGCAGCATGCAACATTTATTCAACGCAGGTATGCGTTCAGAAACCTACTGAATTTGTCATGTAAAATAAAATTTCGTTGCCCTAGAATGACAGGTTCTAACTTACTTTTTGGGTGAAAATAATGTTTGTTGTCAGATTTAGAAAATAAAATGATTTTCAAATTAAACTTGCAGTAAATCTGTGAACAAAATGTTGCATATTTGTGTATCATTTTGAGCAACTTTTAAACTTTGAAAGAGCTCTCCTGTGAAATTTCCTCAAAGTCTGATAGAACCTTGTCATACCAAGTCTGTGATTTCTTGGTAAAAATTATTAATTAGAATGAACCTGAAATCTATCGACATACTCCGGGAGGTGCTTCCTGAGTGGAACTGAGGCAAAATTTGTCCTATGAGTTTAGGGGCAATTTCCTTGTATTCATAGATATGTGGCTGATATTTTGAAGCTGTTCTAGAGGATTCAACTGAGAACTTCTATTTCTATGCTCATTGCCATGGCATTGCTGTCACAAACTGACACTGAGACATTTCAGCTTAAAATTAGACTCCCTTCTCTGTGATGCACATTGATTCATTTCAGGCACGATGGTCCATTGCATGTGAATGAAGGATCCTAAACTACAAAAATAATCTTGTGTTTGTAGTGCATTTTGGACAAAACTTCATAGGATCATTCCTGTTCCATTTCCACACAGCCACCCCCAAAATGTCTTCAGGGTTTATGTTCACTTGTATTTGTTATAAACTGTATTCATGTGACAATATAGTTTTATACTTTACCCTGACTTTTAGTGCAAATGTCCTATAAATTAGTTAATAAGAACAGCTTTTTGTCTTGAATTTTTCTGTAGAATGAAGTGGGTGCTGCCCTAGCTGAAGCAGGTATGTTAATTGCAAGTTCAGTAAGGATTCATATTTTATTAGTTTCCTATGTCGAACAGATTCATGTATTATTAACAAAGTTAGTAACATTATATTCAGAATAAAGTTTTTATAAAATAAAAAGTAAAGGAAGTCCTGTATTGGGTTCAGAACATTTAAAAAATAATCATTGTATCTCTTCAGAAATAGTGTGCCAGGAAAGTTTCTCCACAGTAACACTATGGTGACAAGAGTGCTATCATAAAAAATGATGTTCATATCGTGAGCACCAGGCATCACTGCACCATCTGCTGGGTGGCATAGAAGCAACCGGGGAGGGGGTATGAGTTGACAGCTCACACGCGAAACTAGTGCCGGCCAGCCGGCGAAGATGAAAGTGGAAATAGCAGCAGTGGCAGCCCTTGACTCGGTGACTTGGTGCGGAGAGACTTTCTTGGCATGCTGTAGTTGTGATTTAAAGTTAGTTTGGTGAAATAGCTTGTTTTGATGTTGTGTCCAAACATATTTTGATGCCCACAATTGTGAGATTAACACAGGTCAACAGAATTTCATCATGTCTTTGTCTTTCGGAAATAATTAGTATTTTTCAGTTATTTGGATTTTAACCCGGCAGTAGGCAATGCATGCTTTGTAACAATTAAGGCACAGGGTGTCACACCCTGCAGTAAAAAGGACAAGTAAAAGTAAATAATACTTTTGTTTCTTCACTATATGTGTGTTAATTTTAGTTTATATAAACACTTTAGTATCAACAAGTGATTTATTAATTTCTATGAATTTGTTTTGCCAAATACCATTTACAAATGAACTTCATGTGTTCATTGAACAGAGTGATGTAGTTTTTCTGTTTTATCAGCATGCATAGGTAATAAACACTTGTGTACCAAGAAAATATTTTAAAGTACAATAAAATTTATCTAAACTGCAACCAATACCAGCTGGAAACCTGCCTTAACCAGAAAATTTCTCCAGCCCCTGAAGTTAAATGGCATTTTAAAAAGCATAAAACAGAACCAGACCAATGCGGAAACATACTTCTTTTTCGTGCTCTACAGGAAAAAAACTGCCTCCCTCATGACTCTTAACATGGGAAGGGTTATGGGCATGGCATTTATTCATGTGTCTTCCTGCCCTGTGTTGAAAATTGTAGCCCCCTTTGTCTTTCTCCATCCCTCTTCACCAAATCATTTATTACCTCACCATCTTTGCCCAGCCATCTGACCCTTGCCATTTCTCTTCGCACAGCCATTTCTCTCTCCCCATCCTTCCACGCACAGTCATCTGACCAGAGCCCCACCTCTCTTCACTCAGCCATCTGACCCTCCCCATCTCCTTCTGTTCAGCCACCTGATTCTCTTTGTCCATCCACCTGACCCTTTCTGCCCCTGTTCTCCCAGCCGCCTTCTCCTTATCCCCTTCACCCAACCATTCCCCATCCCCCTTTACCCAAACACCTATCCCTCCCCACCTCCTTTTGCCCAATCACTGTCCCTGCTCATCCCACTTCTCCCAGCCACCTGGTCTCTTCAACTAACCATGTCTCCCTCCTCCCCCTCTTCACCCAACTACATCTCCCTCCTTACCCCTCTTTGTCCAACCACATCTCCTTCCTGCCAATCACCTCTACTTCACCTCTTATTGCTCAACCATCTCTCACTTTCCTTCGGTTTTCTCCAAACCTCCTCTTCCACCATATTCCTTTACCTCAAACCTCCTCTTCCACCTTATCCTTATTCCCCAAACCTCCTCTTCCACCTTATCCCGTTTCCCCAAACCACGTCTACCTCTTATCCCTTTCCTCAAACAATGTCTCCATCCTTATCAGTTTCCCCTAAATCACCTCACTTTCCTTATCACTTTTCTCCAAACCACCACTCCCTCTTCATTTTTCCCCAAACCCCCACTCCATCTTTTCCTTTGCTTCTCCTACCCCCATATTCCATCTTACTCGTTAATTACATCTCCCCTCTCACTTGCTCCCTATTATCTTTTCCCTCTTCCAACCCTCTCTTTTCTCCCTTTTCCCTATCACTTTCTCTCTTAACCCTTTTCTCCCCCTCCCAGCTCTCTTTTTCCTTTTCTCTTTCCCCCTCTTTCTTCCCCTCCCTCTCGCTTTTCTCCCTCTTCTCCTTCTCACTCCTCTCTTCTCCTCTCCTCTTTGTTCTCCCCTCCCATCCCCTTTTCAGAAGTTTCTTCAGTCTATACCTGCTGAATGTGGGGACAATACCTTAACAAAGTGGCCAGACCTGTGTGTAATCTTTCCTTCCTTGTCTCTTTCTCTCCTGTTAAACACATTTACTTTTACTACTCTCCCACACCTCTCAGAAGACAAATAGTGAGCTTGAGTGTGTCCCAGCTGGGGCGGTGCTACCTGGAAGGAGAAGTGCCACAAGCCAAAGTGTAGGTTCCAGTGGAGAAGGAACACCAATGGACTAATGACCATCGCATTTCACCACCCAGAGACACTAAATAATCTTTCAATCAATCCTCTCGTTCTTCTTCTCTTTTATACATAGTGAATTAATTAATTTATCTATTTTTCTATTCTTTGCTTTAATTTCAACTCTCTCTCCTCTTTTGGTCTTTTTCTTCTCTCCCTTATATCCTGGATTACTTGATCATCTCTCTCTCTCTCTTGCTATTTTCTTTCATCCTACTTGTTCCTTTTCTGATGCTTTTAATTACAAAAATGATTTTATCTTCAATGAGATCTCTCTTTGAAGGTTTTCCAATTTTCTCTTGGCGTGGTGAAACAGAAGAAGATTTTTGGTGGTGTATTGATAAATGTGTAAATGCAGAAAATTGGCAGCCAAACATGATATTGGATGATGGTGGAGATGCCACACACCTTATGTTAAAGAAATATCCAGCATTATTCAAAGTAATTAAAGGTAAGAATAATATGATAATTGGAAACTGCACGAAGAAAATATGTGGTTTGAATAGTTGTTATGCCATCTATATTTTTAGTCATCATTATTTATGAATGTGTGACTTTGTATTATAAACAAAAGAAATAATGAGTTCTTCAAAGACCTGACATTTTCTTTTGTTTTGTACAATTGATGGATTTGTGTGTACGTTTAAGAAATTGTTGTCTTTATTTATATCTAATAAGAAACATATATCTTCTAATTTATAGTGTTTTATTGTAGGATATTTAATTTATTTTATTCAGAAAAATTAAATGTTTAAGAGCAATGTATTTATTATTATTGTTCTTAAAAAGTTCTATTGTAAATTATTTCTTTACATTTCAGGTATAGTTGAAGAAAGTGTGACAGGAGTACATCGCCTGTATCAACTATCAAAAGCTGGTAAATTATCAGTTCCTGCTATGAACGTAAATGATTCAGTGACAAAAACCAAATTTGACAATTTGTATAGTTGTCGTGAATCAATCATTGACAGGTAATTTTAAATTATTTTTATTTCTTGTATGTATGTACGTATGCAGGGCTTTATTTCTGGCGGAATGTGACGGAACGGCATTCCGGGATCTCGGAAACCAAATAGGAAATAAAAGAAACAAAATGCAATGGACAAATACTTGGTAACTTCAATTTTTAGTTTGATCAACATTCGTAATCTCAAAATTAAATAATTTTCCACATAACTGATTAATTTGTAATGTAATAAAATCACGAGTAAAAACAATATATTATAAACTATTTTTTTATTTCCTGTTATTAATTATATAATTATTATGATTATAAATATTATTATCATTGTTATATTCACATTGATGTGGTGCTACCACTGTTACAAATTGTTATTAATAATTATAAATAATTATTAAATTATAGTATAAATATATAACCATTTTCATTAAATTAATAATTACTTTGGGATGCGTTCCGGGATCTCAAATTTTATAAATCAAGCACTGAATGTATGGATGTATGTAGCATGTGTATATGATGGATGGATGGATGGATGGATGTTTGTTTGTTGGATGTATATCCTTGTATAGTATTTGAGTAACTTGCGTATGTCCATCTGTGCATCCATCATTCACAGTTAGACCCCTCCTGCCCACCAGTTGAGACAAAGGCAGTCATTCGACACATCCTGGTCTCGTGGTGGGGAACTGATGCTTTCTTTGCAAATTCATTCAGGAGTTCTAAAAAATGTCCAAAAATGTGTTTTTGTGTTTTTTAGCAAAGCAATCTAGCGGTGACCACGCAAACGACATCCCCCAGTGCCCCAGGCAATGACAGGTCGCGAGATATTTTATCGCCTAGATGCTGCTGTTTACAGTATTGCATCACTAAGAAGGGAAAGGTTCATTGTCAATGTTGCGAGCCAGTATGATAACTAACGTTTCATAGAATAATTTTGTTATGTGTAGCATATACAATGGTGCTAATGAGATAATCCCCTTTTGTAGGATAATTTCAACTACAAAATTATCTTCTAATACCACTCTATAAGAGTGGAATGATGGGTTGTAGAATAGGCGCTTACAAAAGTACAATTTTTTTAAAGTCTGATAATACACTGATACTACCTGATAATACACTGAAAGAATGTTCATTTCAAAACATCTCTTCTTGGAGCATTCGGATTAGGTTCTCCTACTCCATATTCTGGAGTGAGTAGTGGCCGTAGCCCAAAAGAACATCTGTCAAGAAGAGATGCTACCGCACATTTTTTTATATGTAACTAGTGGACCCCACAAAGCATCGCTACTGCAGTGTATTACACATCACACACTACTGGTCATGTGATTGTTAATCATGTTTTATGTTATGCGGTACAAAAATTCTTATAGGTGAAAGACTTTCTTGCAAATATCGGTTTGTTCTATGTCTATGCTTGGACATGTTTGTAAAGTATCGTATTGTTAAAACATTCTACCTCAAATTTGAGCATGTGTTCGCCATGACATCTGGGAGAAATTTGATTTACTTGTCTGAGATTAAAGTAATAATTTCGGCCGATATTTCACAATTGCAGGGGCAGAATACTTGTATGCAGTGAAGCCGCACAGCATCCTTGACTGTGCGGCGGGTTGCGTAGTATTCAGGAGCTCTTGAGTCGTCATAAACTAATAAATCAGCATTTACAATTCCCCCACATGTCCAATTAATTCAAACCACTCTTTAAACATCCCCATTACTAATAAGAACAAAGTAGAAAAATTTCAGCGAAATCAGTCAAGTAGTTTTTGCATTTATGTGCGACACAAGTGTACATTCCCTTTTATTTATATATAGATTTCAATAGATTGCTTTGTATGTACTGTACTGGATAATGAACTAGACAACTGTATATTTAAAGGTTTTTTAGTTTAGAACTTCATAGTAGAAATTTTCAACTTGTGAAAATATTTTTAAAACTTTTTAAACCACCGGTGATGCAGCTCATGCTTAGTTCAGCTAGTATGTTGGATGGAAGATGCAGACTTGCATGCTTGAATAAAAGTACTTGCGTGTGCGTGTGCGTGTGCGTGCACGTAGGATACAAGACTAGATTTTTGAAATGTTGAGAGCTGTTACCAAGAAGAGAGATGCGATCTTCCAGCTTTTACTAGTGTTTGGCCAGAAAAATTGATCACTTATATTACAGATCCCCCCATTCTTTCCTGAACGGATCAACCAATGAATCAACCAATTTTTATTGTTTGAAGTAAAATATATCTGTATATACAATACTACATAATTTTGAGCCACAATTGATTGTGTTGTTCCCAGAATGTGAGAGTAAAATTGGACAGAATTTGAGTGTAAGCATTTGGAATGATTCTCAAAAATTTCAATGTTCGTAATACAGTCTTTAATTTTATGTTGATAAAATTCCAACAACAAATTTGAATAATTTGTTTCTTTCTGAAGGATTTTTTTCATATATTTTCAGATCCATTTTCATTTTAATATGAAAGTATCATACTTATTTTGATATTAAGTTATTTAATGCATTATTTAGAAATAAATTAATTTTTTCTAAAATACTTTACTGGAAATTATTCCATATTTATGTAATTTTGTTTAATTAAATTTAATTAAACAATAAAATTTTAATTTATTAATTAAAAAATTAAATTCATTTGAATAATTTTCTGTGAACTTATATCTTTATGCAACGTTTTTGTACTTTGGTTTCTTTTGAAAGCAATAAATACCATTAAGATTAAGTTTAATCTTTATATTAATATTGAGGCTATTAATTTGAATAATACCTATGTGTGACTTACAGTTTGAAAAGATCTACAGACATAATGTTTGGAGGGAAGCAAGTAGTGGTATGTGGCTATGGTGAAGTTGGTAAAGGATGCTGCCAAGCCTTGAAGGGATTGGGTTGTGTGGTGTATATTACAGAAATTGATCCAATATGTGCTCTCCAAGCCTGGTGAGTGATTTAAAAATTTCAATGTTTATAATGCTTATTTTGATGATTATTATAACAAATAAATAGTGTGGGGAAGGTAATGATCTCATGCTAAGATAAAACAGAAGCAAATTATCGTGTCTGTTTTTTATGCATTAATTATGCTATTGTCTTTTGTGGATTTATTGTTTGATGTTCCAGCATGGATGGTTTTCGTGTTGTAAAATTAAATGAAGTTATTCGTAATGTAGACATAGTAATAACAGCCACTGGGAATAAAAATGTAGTAACTCGCGAACATATGGACAAGATGAAAAATGGATGCATTGTTTGTAATATGGGTCATTCCAACACGGAAATAGATGTAGTAAGTAATTTGTGTTTGCAATACAATATTTGCCAAAAAATCCTGACTAACCATCAGATATTCCTTTCCACATTTCTGTTACACTAGAGCAAACTAGGAACATCTCAAAACTCAAAAAAAATACAGAACGAGGTATGAAAATTTGTTTGGGTTCTGAAGAATTCTGTTAAATCTCGTTATGCACAACAGGCTCATTGATATCTTGCAATTGCAGGACAAATGTTGATATGCATCTGCTGTGCTGTCTGGTATATAATGTCTGTTTTTACCATGCAGTGAGTGTAGCTGTTCTTTTCATCCAGGCATTCTCAATTAAGTAAACTGTATTTTTGATTGAAATTTATGGTTTAGTACAAGAAATTTATTAATCCATTATTGCTCACCATTCTTCTTGGGTGAGTTCTGTGGGTGAATTCACCTACAGTTGAATTTATGCATATTTCATAAAATTAAGCGATGTAATAGCAATAATAATAGCATAATAAGCAATAACATTGCAATATTCATAAGTACGTAATTTATAAAAAATATTATTTCTCTAGTTGTTATTGAATAACACAAGATTGGATTAGCTTGTCTAATAAATGAACACATAGAATTCTCATGTTTTAGAAACCAATATGCCTGATCGATGTGTTGTGAAATACTATTGAAGTTTTTCATGGTTAAAATTGACTGAATTTTCTTTGCAAGATCATGAGCGAACTCTGGAAAATTATTTATAAGCATGGTTTTTTGAATTTGTTTCTCAGATTTATCATAAAACTAATCATATTATACATTTTAAGGAATATGAGAGTGCTGCTAAATGTGGTGTATATGCAGTGCAGTGCTTTTTCCTAAACTAATATATACAGTGAGATGTTATAAAACGCTGATGTAACATAAATTTCAATTTTACAAAATTTTTTCAGTTCCCCACCAATTTACTTATTGTTATATGGGGGGCGACATCATCTTCTGTTATAATAAATATTTTTTATTACAATGTACTTAATTATTCAAACAATTCTACCTTGTAGCCATTTTTCAGACATTAATGTGATTGGTGGAGCTATGCACGTCTTCCAATGAAAGAGTTTTGAAAGAGTCATTGTTTGGAAATATTCTAGATTTTGTTTAGTATTAAAAACATTTCAAGTAATGACCACTTGCATTTTGTTGTCTTCACAAACTGAAATGACAAAATTGTAAAATTGTAAATAATTAGGTTTGCTTTCAACACTAGTTTTTCTCTTCCAGCTCATTAGAATCATTATAAAAGAGAGTATTTGCCCTAGACAAGTATTTTTGCAGTTTTCAACCTCCAAAGCTCAGAGTAGTCTTATTTACACACTTGAAGAAAAATGTCTGTGCTTGTATTATTGAAGATTCTGCTGGTCTCTAAAAGAGCTGAAACCCCAAAAATGTTACAGAAGATTGCTTAAGATTATTGCAGATTGTCATGAACATAAGTTGAGGCCTTTAAAACCAGATTTTTAATTCCTCTCCTTGATTCCTCCTCCTTTGCATAACATGTTATACACAATTAATGTGTGAGGAAGCATACCATTAAGCAGGTTGTGCTGCAGATTGCATTTGTACCTGCTTCATTTAGACACTTTTTTTTTACCGTGGTGGTGGTGGTGATAATGACTGTCATAAAAGTCGAGATCTTGACTGAAAGTTTAATTTTCGTAGAGTATATAAATAATATTAACATGTAAATTATGCATTAATAATTAATATTAATAATTGATTTTTTCATTTCATTTGTTGGGAACTAATTAAGTAATTGGATACGACTGTTATATATTTATTATACTTATTGTCATGGTCCTGTATTTCACTGGTAGCTGCGTTAAGGTATGTTTTAATGTAGGACTTCAATAATGTAACTCAATTTGGAGTTTTTGATCTACTTAATTCTTTTTACCATATTTTAGGGGTTATTTGTGTCCCTATCTTCAGGTTCTGTTACAATTATATTGATAGGATTAGTACAAAAACCATACATTAAATGATGTAATTTTTTGCAATGTTAACAAGTGAAAACATGGTATTTTTTAAAATACATATCTTACAAAACTTAAAATTGATCACACATTAAAATTGTTATTAAAATAGCAGTGAGAGTTCCATGTGCAAACTTTCCTCATCTTAGTCATGGAATAATATGATCTACATATCCATTGAGTAGCTACAGTCTGTTTTGAGGTGAGCCTTCCTGTGTATGTTTTTGAAAATAAGATACATTAAGATTGTGGTGGTCAGTGAAAACGTTTGAGGTAATAAAATACAGCGAGTGTAAAAAGTATTCGAATATCTAAGGATTTCTAAAAAAAAGTTTTAATTGGCTTACCTATAACAAAATGTAGAACGCGGGATGTTTTATCGATGTAGTATTGCAAATAAAATGGATTTTCTTTTCAACATCTCGAAAAAATGACCTTTGATTTTGTATTGTGTTTACCAAGTCACATGCGTTTAAAAACAAGACAGCAAAAAGTATTTGAACCAGCAAAATATCATAATTTATTGATCCACTGCTAACTATTTAACAAGCAGTAATATGTACTAGGATTTCTATGGGATCTATGGTTGCCTGCAGTCTTCTGGGCATTGAGTTCACTGAATTGGAAGTAATATCCTCACTAATTGAGTTTCACTCTTCGGCGAGAACTCTTCTTAGGTCCATCTTGCATGAAATGTGGTGTTTTTTTATTCTGTTCACCAGATAATCCCGTAGGTGCTCAATAGGGTTGATATCTGGAGAGTGAGGAGTCCTCTCCGACCCATTTCTTCTTTTCATAAAACACGCCTGCCTGTCAAGTATCTATCAAACACTGTGCAAGGCAAGTGCTGATTATGCTACCCTTCCTAATGCCACAAATTTCTCACAGTTCGGGCATAGGGGAGCTAAAACCGCTACAGTTGTCTTGATCTTCAAATACTTTTTTGCGTCCAGAGATTTCACGTACTAGGAAGTTTCAACGGTTCTATCTACTTTGTACAAGTGATTTTCTGCTTTTTAGTATTAAATTTTCTTTACACTTATGTTAATACTATAATGAAAACATTATTTGATTAGAAGTTAATAATTGCAAAATAGTTACAGTAATTGTTAAAATGTGCTGGTGTTTGAATACATTTTACCCTCACTGTAATAAAAGTCAAACAATGTACAAAGTGTAAATCAGACTAAATTACAGTAGTAATTAGGGTTCATGTTTAATTGATTGTTTAAATATTTGTTATTGCATTTTTACTTTCTCGTGCTTATGAATGTAATAAGAGAAATTATTGTAATTGTGCCCTGGAAAACGGCGAATTTTCAACTGAAAAACTCTTATTGTCAGGCCCTGGTAAGGAAAAAGTAGATAAATACTGTTCATATATGTAATAAGTTACTTCCACTAACACGTGGTGTACTCAGAATCCATGTTTTAGGGTTCCTTGATACCGAAAAATCGATTGAGGGCAAATCGTCTGTCCGTTGTCAATGCTAGCACCTAAACCAGGATTGTCCAACTGGCTGCCCGCGGTGCCAATGGCCCGCAAAAGGATATTTGTCAAAAGTGCTAATCCCTTGAAACCATGTTGGGCGAGAAAACTGCGCCTAGCGCACGCATGTTGTCGGAGGCAACCACCTCTTAATGTAAGATTAGATTTAAGAATTTTTTCTAGAAATTCAGAAATTCAAAATCATCCCAATGTGTTTCATTGCATTATGCATGGTATGCTCTGATATCACGCATAGTTCCACCCCACCCACCCCATTTCTGAGCAGGCAAGCAAACTGCCGAGATCAACAGTATGGGGAAGTCGGATGTAGATCGCCTAAATAATGTAAATATGGCCCGCAACCATATGGAAGATTTTAGTTGTGGCCCTAGAGGCTTTCCAAGTTGGACAGTCCTGGCCTAAACAGTTCAGCCGATTTTCTCCAAAATTGATATTCCCTGATCGATCCACATGAATTCCAGGCTTTGGAGGATTCAAGCGAATATTTTGATTTTTGAGGGTAGTTCACATTAAGCCTCAAAAACATTTTCAAAATTTTCTCCGAATAGGCTCCTTTTTTTATTTATTTATTTTTAATTTTGTTTATTATTATTATTATTATTATTATTATTATTATTATTATTAAACTGTGCCCTTGGATGGAGTAAAAGACGCTTAAGAGAATGGTGCAGGTCTTGCGTTCTTTGAAATCTCTGAGTTTTCAAAGATTGCAAACCTGCATTATTTGGGCGGGAGAGGGCATCTTCCTATTACTACAATATTTAAGGAAGATGTTTTCCTTAAGAAGTCTGTTCTTGAAATGACCTTGAAATAAGATCATGTTCAGTTTTCCGAAAATATGAGTAGTTTTCGGTAATTTTGTGTGAAATATAGGCAATTTTAATTTTTTAAATTTTTTTTTTCTCAAAAACCGTTCAAATTTTTCTCTTTAAATTTTCTCCTCATATGTATCAAGGGACAGAAAAAGTATGGTGCTAGTCCCATTTTCAGCAAACTCCATAATTTTCAAAAATTTCAAAAAGTTAACATTTCAAAACTACAAAATTGAAGAAAGCAATTTTTGCATTAAATAAAGTCTGCCCAAAAATAATATTTCAAAAATGTCCTGTACATTTTTTTGAAAAGACAAGTAGATTTTACATAAATCATGTCTGAAATTTATGCGGTCTAAAAAAATTATTTTCTCAAAAACCAAGTTTTTGCATTAAGTTTTCCCCTCATGTAAGAAAGGGCAGTCAAATGTATGGTGCTAGTTTCAATTTTGGTAAACACTCCGTATTTTTAAAAATTACAAAAAGTTAACATTTCAAAACTACAAGCCCAAGTTCAAAACTCCCTGTGTTTCAGTAGCATAGAAATAAGGCTCACAGCGAGTAAACTTGGAGGACCTGAGTTTGTCATGGTGCAGAAAAAATATTTTTCTGTTTGGAAGTACTTTTGCAGGTTTAGGAAGTAGTATAATATAGCAGAGCTGGTAGAAATAAAGCGAGAAAGTATATATATTGTTGTAGCTCCATTAGTTAAGGTTGTTCTAATTATTTACTTGTGACTTATTGGATTAATGAGAAATTTTGTGACTATTTAGTTTCATTGTTATTTACAAAATGCCTGAGGATGGTTTAAAAATTTAAATGCAAAACATGAATGTTGCTGAAAAAAAAACTTAGAATAAAGAAATTTTGAAGGTTTTAAAAGTAATGGATGTAGTTTATTGATTATCTAAAAAATGCAGTAAACTAAAGTTTAAGAATACTTTTGTGTTTATATATTTTTCCTTTTAATGTTTCCTTTATCCGTTCAATGTAACCGGTGGACAATCCAAGCAGTTATTTTTATAGCTGATATTTTCTCAATTTTTTTTTTTAAATTTTATCCTTCACGTTTTGAATTAGAATCTTGTTTTTGGTAATTTTGTGTGTAATCTTAATGTCAAAGTGATTTGCGATAAATTCATTTTGTAATTGTTTATATAAGAGGTCTAGGGTAAAATATTTAAAGTACTCACTCGTGGCTCATAGCAAAGTCGCTAGCCTTTCACCACTGAGGTCTAGGTTCGATTCCCGTTGAATCTCATATGAAATTTGTTCCAACAAAACGAGTTTGGTTGCTTCACAAGGACTAGTCCAACCCCTGTGAAGTGTCCTAAACCCTACCCCTTTCCTCATTCCTCATTCCTTCCCATTTCTGGCCGCTGGGTAGTGTCGCAGGAGCGCATGGAAAGAGGCACGTACGCGGAGATGCTACCTGGTAGCTCTTGACAACCGACAGATGAGACAAGACATACATAAAAATAAATATATACGAGATAATAATGGAGGATTACTCTGCACTCAATGCTTGACAAGGGGCAAAGAGATGCGTTGCATTGATAATGATATGATAAAAAATTAAGGACGCTACAAATTAAAAAAAAAAAAAAAAACATAAAAAAAGTAACTTAATAATGGTTTACTGTATGATTCCCGTAGTAATCCTAACAGTATAATTGTTACAGTATTGGAAGATGGGAATTTAAGAAAATCTCCCAAAAGTTTGGAAACAAAGAAAAATGCTGAGAAGAAACTTCAATGTAGCTTGTTGAATTCATCCATTAGATTGGCCCTGATTGTCATTGTAATGAAGGACTGCGACAAGAATTGAGAACTAATTTCCAGTTATAAAAACATTCACCTTAAACGCAGTGTCTTATAATCAGATAAATTTTGGGAAATTAATATCAAGTTATAAAATCAAGAGTCTTCGTGTGTTCCAGTAACTTCTGTGCATTTTCACAAATCAGTGAAAATTGTACTGTTAAAATTGATGCATATTTTTATTCTCTCCATCATTTTTTTCCCCTCTAGACCAATAACGGAAGCAAAAGTGAAGTACAAAATTGTACAACCTTAATAACTGGAGTTTCTCATTATCTCAACATTTTGTACATTCTTCTGCACTCTACATATAATTATGCATGTTAATTATTTTGTGCAAGTCCAATATAACAAGAGAGAGAAAACAATTCTTGATAATTTGAATATTTTGTGATTTTGGAATTACAATGATAATTTCTTCTTTGCTCTTTAAAATAAAAAATACAGGAGAAGAGGCAATGAGTGCTGTTTGCTGGTTTTCTCTGAAACAAAGTAAACATCACTGAAAACTTTCAAATATAGACACAGCAAAATTCCCATGTACCTGCTCAACATATTGCCCTTTTGCAGCAAAATTCAGTCAAAAGACCCCCTGGGAATATGAATAAAGAGTGTGCTTTAAAACGGTTGTAAAATAATTCTTTACCTTTTGAGATTTTGCTCTTTTTGCATAAAATTAATTTTGTGTGTTTAAATCTGGAAGCACTCAATTGAAAGTTGTTGTGATTTAGTTGATTTCAGCTTCTGCAATCTCTGATTCCTCCTAAAAACTGTAGAGATATTGACATTTTATGATTGGTAATAATGATGTTGAACACGTGACTTCCTAAATTTGGATGTACCTTTTTTTTTTATTTTTTCCCTTTTTCTGTTCCATAAATTTTGCATTCTCCTGCATCCTCCTTTTGGGTCTATGTTATATACGTATATATATCATTTTTCATCAATGTTATTCAACAGTATTCAGTAAGATCTTAAAATATTTAAGTGTTCAAATTATTAATGAAGTCTATGCATTCTTTTACAGAATAGTCTCCGTACTCCAGATTTAACTTGGGAGAAAGTCAGATCTCAGGTAGACCATGTAATATGGCCGGATGGTAAGCGTATTGTGCTTTTGGCCGAGGGTCGGCTTGTGAATCTTAGTTGTTCCAGTTTGCCTTCGTTTGTTGTTTCCATCACAGCATCTACTCAGGTATGTGGGTATCTTGCTTTATGCTATAGGCATAAATTATCAGGTATTAATTTAGTCAATTCATTTTTATTAATTAATCGGTTGGTTGTTCATTTTGTTTCAGGCTCTTGCCCTAATAGAATTATTCAATGCTCCACAGGGACGTTATAAATCAGATGTCTATCTTTTGCCCAAAAAAATGGGTAAGTCTATTTGTGTTAATTCAAAGTTTAATGTTTAGGAATATTTTGATCATAAAAACCGGTTGTTCTTGAAAATTATGTTTGTAAAAATAATCAAATGTAGTGCTAAATTTTTGGTGGTTAATTGATGATAAAAAGTTTTACTGTAATAGGTTGTTTAAATATATGTAAGTTAAAAGGAATGGGATGTGGAATATATGTGATAATTATTGAAAAAATTTTATTTTTCCTAGATGAGTATGTTGCCAGCCTGCATCTTCCTACTTTTGATGCTCATCTCACAGAACTAACTGATGAGCAAGCCAAGTATATGGGGTTGAATAAAGCTGGGCCATTTAAACCAAATTATTACCGGTAAGTAATGAGTTAAGTCAATGTGGTAAAATGGAGTTTATATAAAAAAAATGCATACCATGACACCTTGCTGTTTTATCAACACTGGTTTCAGTGGGCATTGCTCACCTTACAGTTCAGAGTACTGGTAATAGGGATTGATTGGTATGGATTCAGTACCAGCAGGCTGCTGAAATTTATTTGATGTGTTTTAATATCAGTGACTTACTGTTGCCTGTCACAATTGAATTCATAGTCAAATTGATGTTATCATTGCTTTCTGTGTTTTCCCTAATCACTTTGGGATGAATGCCAAAGCAGCACAATATACAATGGGGCATGCAGTGCACACAATTTTATCTTCCATTTCCTAAACATTGATAGCAACAGTGTGTATTAATGTAGCATGTTGCATAAATAGAATTCTGAAACTAGAAACATGCAATGTGATGTGCAAATAGAATTCAAAAACAATATAATAAGTTTTGTGATTTTGCACTTTTTGCATATTCTTTTCCCATGGACATTGTGAATGACTGATAAGAACTGCATGTTTATTAGCAGACTGTCATGCACCTAAAACAAATTCGCAAAAACGGCATTGGTTTCAAAATATTTAGAAAGCTCTTGAACACAAAATATCCATTGCTTTGCACTTTCACAGCCAGTATTGATTCTAAGTTGGGCTCAACATACATTTGTATGCGTTATTTTTATAAGTTTTTTCTATACTTGTATGTATTAAATATTTCCAAATCAAGTTTATCAAATGAAAATTTAAAGGCTTAATTAAAATTAAAAGGGATAATGCTGCAACCTTGCACTGGAAATGGGAGAAATTAAAAAATTGATAGAAAATAAGTGTCTTTATTTATTTTCAACATGAAATTGAGGCATTTGTAAAATCCTTTAGTATTACATTTGCTCCTTGTACCTATTAAATGCATGTCATCAAAATGCCTGGGGAAACTGCTGTGTCTAGAAGGTTCCTTGAAATTAAGCTGCTATTCTACTGTGTTCCCCAATTTAGAGACAGGGTGTTGAGCAGGTTGCTTGTACATCTTTGACAAACACATTTGGTGACTACTTCTCTCTTTGCATTTAACCAGGGAAAGATTGACATTTAAACAGCAATAAAAGCGAAGAAAATAATTTAACTATTCTTATTTATATTTTGTGCAAATGTTCCTCCTAAACTGTGACAAAGATTAATCGAAAATATAAAAGAAGCTCATATTTCCACTTCAATTTACTCTTTTCTTTGGTGAAGGAGTTTTTCCAAAGGTTCTATTATACTTCCTAGAACACTTAATTGTCATTGGCACCTTCTGTCCTTCCAAATTAATGTCAATTTAATGAAGTGATGAATGTAATAGCCAAAATCATGCAATGAGAAGTTTTCTAGTTTTTTTCAAAGAAACCCACAATCTATACAACAGTTCACAAGAGAGGCAGACTGGACCAACTGGATAACCAAAATGCTATCCTTGGTTCTGCAATGAACGTTGGAAAATACAAAGGCAAAATGAAGAGAGACACATTACTTTGCCTCTTCTGTTGCAAACTACTACTGGGATCCAAGGTTCAGCAATTATCTATTGCTTTAAGTGGCAAGGGTAGAAGGACATTATTTAATTGCCTCCCATCTTACTATACAATTTTTGGCTTCTAGATAGAACAGTAGAACTATTTAAGGATTTGAGTAGATTAGAAAGGAATAGGGTATCCCATTTGATAAAAGTTTTAGTTTATTCCTGAAATATGGATTTAAGAGAAATGAAAAGAAATGTTGATAATTGTTTATAACATATTGTGAAATCTTAAAAACATGCCACTGGTTTTCCTTTGTCTGACTGTTAACATGCTTCTCTCTTACTTATGTACTTCCTAGTTTATATGTTTTACTTCAGTTTTTGGTATTTATTTACCAGAGATGCAATTTTATCCCTTCGCGACCAAATATCCCATCCTGAAAAAAGATTTTTAAAAGTTAGGAACCCATCATTTTATTCCAAGAGTCCATTCTCTTTGGTAATATTTATTACTCTTTCTTGTAAACTTACTGAAGGAGTTCCAAATACTTATCAAGTAACACTATGGAATTCAGCAGACATTTAATTTAAGCAGAATGTAAATGGTTTTTTAAAGGAATCTTTTTTTGTAATATAGTTTTTATTGTGTATTTCTGCAAGTTTCTTAAATGCTTTCTTTTGTTCCAGGTACTAATATATGAAATGCTTTTAGAAGATGAATGAGGATTGGCTGTGGATTTTTGCAATGACTTTGTATTCACTTGTGTACACTTGTGAATATTGTAATGTCATATTTTATTACAGCTTATTCCTTTTCTATCTACAAAAATTATTTCATTTGTAGGTAACATGTATGGTCTTATAATTTTAAAATATTAGTCTCCAATAATAGTATTAATTTTGAATGCATTGCATTCTCCAAAAGAAAGAAATTTATTGCAGTATTTGTGTACAGTAATGATTGAACATTTTGTAAAAGAGTTGCTGAGGATATATCTATATATTGCAAGTAGTTGCATTAGAAATGATAGTAAAAGATAAGTGTCACAGGCTCTGTAAGGTAAATGTCATGAAATTTTCCATGGTATCTGGTATTTTGGTTTCGTGTACAGGTATAGGACATTATTTTACATTAGTTTGAAGTTTTAGAAAAATTTTAAGTAAATGTACATTTGACTTTTGGTGGCAGACCAAATATTTCAGTTAAGACTTATGAATATCATGGTCCTGGTAAACATTGATAAAAGTAGTGTCATTCATTCTGCCTCAGATTTAATTATAGAAGCACAGTAATTATTGGTGTATAATGAGAAGTGCTTAAGTAGATTTGACTTAGATCAATTTTCCATTTCCTTTCCTTCACCTTTGTTCTCACAGTCTATTCCAAACTATGTTGCTTTTAATTATTATGTGCATATGATCTTTTACCTATTAATTGCATTTGAAAGGAAAAATATAACTCAAATTGTTAAAATTAATTGGATGAGGAAACCCATTTGTTAAGGGTTAGTTGCCTTCCTTAACATGGTATTTCTCTCATCTTATTGGACTCAAGAAATAACTATGAATGTAAATGTGAATTGTATGGATTTGCTGTGTTAGTGCATTTTGCTGAAGTGTATGAAGCTTAATAAACATTGTTATTGTTAAGCAGAATAAAGTATGAGAATAGTTCTTCTGAACCTTTGAGCAAAAATTTGATAATCTGTGGCAATTTCCACATACATTGCATTTTTATAAACCTGCTACACTTGTTGGTTTTGCCCTGTGCTTCACACCCATTTATGTTTTAGACATAAACATATTAACTGATAAGGTTGTGTTTGTTTTAGTTACTTGACAACATGAGTGCTATTCGACATTTGTGTTCAGGGAAAGGAGTATGTATGATTGCTGCAAATAAAGTAATGAAATGAAAAAATTGTGTGGTATTAAATAAATGATGATTGAGCAAGTGGTAGTGTTTTTAGTCTTGCCTCCCTGAAAAAATAAATGAATATAAAGAAATGGAACTACATGTTTAAACATTAGATCAAAACTGTCCCACAAACTTTTCAACATGGGTTGATTGTCATAGAAAATGTGCTCTTAAATTCTAGGTGGAAATGAGTAGCATGTATTTTATTCTTGGTAATGGTTGTATAAAATTGTAATAGCCTTCTAAAAAGGTAGTCATCCCTGAAAAACTCATTATCAAATGAACTGCCTGAGGTCCAAATATAATAAAATCAGTCTAAGATGGAATCTCTGTAAGACAGAAACCTACCAACCCAGAGAAAATATCTCAGAATGGTACAATGTTACAAGTGAAAATGCCTTCTATAAGCCAGAAACCTAACATGGAAACGGAATGATTTTTAGAGAACATAATGTGATTATTACCTGTCTAAGAAGGAAATTTATTTTTAATTATCCCGCACTCTCGAAATCGCATAGTGTGAAGGGTAATGTCTTGAGACAGTAGAGGGAACAACAAGTTTTTCCTCTTATACTGACTGTCAGGGAATCTTTGGCAAACTCTGCATCTATTTCGCTGCAACTTTCTCATGCTTTGGTTTGATTTTTGAGATCACAACACATGACTTTGTCACTTTTGCTCTGAATCCTCAATGTTGGTCGTTTGCACCCTGTTCAATTCTCAAAAGCATCACCATGTTTCCTTAAGTTGAAAATGGAATTCTGGTAAGGCTGTCTTATAATCCCAGTGTACCAGTTATAGAGTTCACGAAGTATAGAACACTAGCAGTATACTTTAGGAAAGATATGTGCTAGTGTGTCAAACTGTCTATGATAGCATATATGCAAATCCTTTTCGTACAGAAGAAAATGAATAAATGCTTGTCCTAAATTTTTTCTGTGTTGTGATGTTGATTTTTTTATTTCCTGCAATATTTTCATTGGTAAAATATGCTTTATTTTGTTTCACCAACAAAATTGTATTGAAAATACTGTTCTTAAGTTGTATGTGAATTTTTGGCAACCCTCTATAAGACTGAAACCAAAATGAAAAGTTTTTGAAGGTACCATCAGGTTCTGTCTTAGTTTACTGTATATATCTTTAATTTATTGAAAATTCAAAAGTTTACATGAAAATTGCTTCCTGACATTGAATTTTGTGAATTGTGCTCGATTCTTACAAAAAGTTCGAAGACAAGTACACAAAAATATTGATTTAGACTGGGATGCAAGCCTGAGTGTCGGTGAGAACCTGATTGATACATGATGCATTATATTGGATTAATCTGTATATTTATTATTCCATAATGAATCCTGTGGAATGCAGAATTGATTACAGTGTAACAGAAAATAACGTTAAAACTGCTCGTGTTTGAAGCATATACAAAAGGATTTAAGGAATATTTTGGATTTGAGGAATAAATTGCATTGTATATTGCACATCTCTAGCATGAATATTGTATGTGTAAAACAAGTTCAAAAAAATTTGAACTTTTGTAACTAAAAATTCCAGAGGTTTTAATGAAAATAGGGCTTATGACATATTATTAAGTACACTTTACTCCCCCAAAAAATACCCGTTTTTTTTTTTTTTTTTTAATTTAAAGTTTTTTTAAAACAAATGTGATTACATTGAAAATGTACGCAAAAACTACTAATTTTCAACATTGTTTGCATTATTTGAAGAAGAGATTTTATTTGAAAAAATCAGTATTAGTTTAGTTTATTAGATATGTAATTCAGTGGCGGCTTGTGCTTAGTATTGTAGGCCTACTTGGCTGTCCGGTTTACTGTTGCAAAAGTTTCGGCTGTTATTTTGTGACCTTCCTTAGAGCGAACTGTGCAGCTCATGCTTAGATGGCACAACCCCCAGATAGTCCAAACAACTCATAATATTTTAGGAATATACATTTTACATTTAATGAGCAATATTCAAGATATTGTAGTAAAATCGTGTTCTCGTATATGAAATAATTTTAAAATGAAAGAGTGCCCGTCGAGCATGCAATTTCGTCTTCTCCGCTTCAAGGATAGGTCAATTACCTGTCCCGGCTTCTAAGAATTATATTTTTATTTTCCCGCCTTACTATGGTATTGTGTAGTGAAGAGAAAGTATTGTAATGCTGCGGCAAAAATCGGTGATTCTTTCACAGAAAAGCTCATATTGCGGGGCCCTGGCAGTGGCGTAAAATAGAGATTTCAACCGCACGTAAATATACGCGAAAACTACTTACATTCTCGACAATTTGTACATGAACTATTTCAAAATATATCAAAGATATGGTTTTGAAAGAGATCTTTGATATATTCTATTATAGAAACAAATCTGTATCTTCAAGGTACAGGTAGGAAAATGCCGAAAAAATTTCAATCTTGCTATTTTCGAAAATTGAGAGATTTCAACAAAAATGAGACCTGCGTCATTTTTAGGTGTCCTATAAGCTATCCAATAACAATGTTCGATAAAAATTTCGAACCTTTTGTGAAATTTCGAAAATGTTGAGATTTCATGTAAAATGCCCCCAAAATCAAAATATCCTATTCAAACTCGCATAGCCTCGAGTTTGTTCAGATCGATCAGAGAATTTAAATTTTGGAGAAAATGGTTTAGGTGCTATCGTTGACAGATGTTTTGCTGTCAATCGTTTTTTCGGTATCAAGAACCCACAAAACGTGGATTTTGACAACACAACGTATTAGAGGAATATATTTAAAATAAATACTGAATATTACCTGAAAAACCGATCGTCAGAGGCGTGCTTGGCCCTCCTTAACTCCGAGAATGGCTGTATCAGCGTTCTGCAAAATATTGCAGAATGCTGATATAGCAATAGCTTTTAACCAGTCCAGTGCAATATGAATAAAAATCCGGCGGGTATACGAATTCTCTTTGACTGCGGCAGAACGTGACTTACCAAACACCAACGCATGGAGGATGGTGCCCGCTAATATCCCCATCCTAAGGTAAGGTTCAGGCACGCCACCTGGCTCTGGTATCGAAAATGGATAAATATTGTTCCTAAACGTATTAAATTATTTCCTTTAACACATTTTGTAGTTGGAATCCACGTTTTGTGGACATTTGATACCGAACATTAGCTGACAGCAAAACGTCTGTGGTCAATGCCGAGACGTTCAGATGATTTTTATTTATTTTATTTTTTCAAAATTAATATCACACCTCCCCCTTCGATCTGGACGGACTCGGGACCCTGTGAATCTGAAATATTTTGATTTTGGGGGTAACATGAAGCCTATGAATTTATATGTACGTTTGAGGAATTCGCTGTACTTACGTATTTCGTGTGGTGATATTTCTTCTCGACATTTCCATGCCCAGAACATTAGTTAAAATTATAAAAAAAAAAAGAACATGTGTACTTACCTATTTGTACGTGAAATTGGCACGCCTTTCCTTGCCCGTGGTAAATTATGTGACACCTCTTTCATTGATTTCTGGTTGGGTAATGATGCTCACGCACGATGGCAAACATTTCAAGAGCTGATAATCTTCCTTCTTCCGTTTTATTACGCAGGAAAGATGTTATCCTTTGGAGAAACACGTTCTACCTCACACGTCGTGGAAATGGTAGAATAACACTAAATAGATTAACACTTTCATTGAGATGGGATGTGCCTCTAACTTATATTATTACTTTTGTGTTGTATTATTTGTGATAAATTCCATTAGATACAAAGTTTCAGATATAGTCCCCAATTCTTGTGTACTGTACATAATTGAAAGTTCTATGCGATTATTTCTCCTCAATAAATGCATATGCTTCAAGAGTAGTTTTCAAGGTATCATCTAGAAACACGCAATGATTGCAAACTTATTCGGTAAAAATAATAGCGCTGCTCCTAAGTGTGCAACAAAACTAAATAGTGACTTCCTGGCTGTCCGGGAGACGCCGCGTCCTAGGTACAGGTGCCAACAATTATGACGTGAATATCAATGAGAATATTTAGCATACTTATACTTTTGTTTTGTAATGGCTTACACTCCGTGGTTTGAGCCAGACATGACAGAAGCTCCGTCTTATGAGTTTATTATCACATCTCTCAAAGCAGAGGCGGGATTTCAGATCTTTTATTGGGGAGGGGGCACATGGGTACCCCAGAATAAGATAGTAAAACGTTGCCCTAAACCAAATGACATATGAGTTAAAATGGTGTTATACCTATGCACTATAACTCTAAAATTTAAATTAGATCTACAGCGCGAAACGTGTTTTTTTATTTTAATTTTGTTTGTCAACTTAGTACTATTCTATCTGATTGAAAGAATATGAAAAGCAAGAAAATAATTTATAATATCAGAAACACATTTTTACTTTCTCTTATTGCTGGGCTCTAATAACGAAAAAGTGAATAAATCCAGTTGCTAAATTTCTAAGAAAAAAAATCGTCTAAATCGAGGTGTAGTCAGAATTCATGCTTTGTGGGTTTGCTTTGGGGAGACCGAAAAATCGATTGACAGTAAAAGTCTGTCCGTGTGACTGTCCTTGTCTGGTATACTGGAACAACACTTGCACCTAAACCACGCGTAGGATTTTTCCAAAATTGAAGAAACCCCTGCCGATCTGGCGTGAGTAAAAAACATTCATTATTTTTTTTTACTTTATATGAAGCCCCTGTCACATTTTAAAAATTTTCTCAAAAATGGCTCCATTCTTTAAAGAAAGTTCTTGTAAGAATATAGTAAAGTACACTTATAAAGGTGGTGGTTATTAAGGTCCAATTTTCACTGTTAACTCTGAATTTTTGATAATTGCAAAATTTGAATTTTTTCAGTGACTACCTACAACTACAAAATTGAAGATAGAGATTTTTCCATCAAATTAAATTTGTTAGTAGTTCTTTCATTAGTTAGTTTTTCATTTAACTTAATTAGTTCTTTCATTAAATTCATGTACATTTTTTGGAACTTTCAGAAGTTTTTGCACAATATTGCATGCAATACGTGCATGCAATTTCAAAAAGTAAGTAAGTAAGATTTTCTGTTTTTGAGAAAGCCGTTTTTGAGAAAATCTTGTTTTTGTTATTGTTTAAAATTGCACATATAGAACGCACTATTACACAAAAACTTCTAAAATTTCAAAAAACAATTTATACAACCTTAATGAAAGAACTATTTATGGACAACAAAGGGTAACCCCGGATAAGATCATAAAAAGTTCCCGTCAGCCAAATGACGTATTAGTAGTTACATTATCATTCTAACATAAAATATTATTTACGAAAGGTTTCTTAGCACCCATGACACCACTCACACCCCTCTACAGCCAAAAACGTGATTTTTATTTTAATTTTTTTCGCCAACTTAGCATTATTTTATTTAACTGAAAAAATATGATAAATAAGAAGACAACTTATTCTATCAGAAAAATATTTTATAATATGTTTTCAGACCCAAATTCAAACACAAAAAATATTTTTGAAAAAAAATAACAAAAAATATTGTTTATTTTGTCTTAGAACCATGGAACAGGCTTGAAAAATCTCAAATGTTCCTCGTAAAACATAAATTGTGAATTTTTTTCAGATATTTTCGACAGCTGGGCTGCAGTGAAAAAAATAAAAACCACTTTTCCGCCTTTAAATCACCTTGACTTTAAATATACTTGGAAAATGACTGCAACAGATCTGTGCATTAATTTTAGTGTTTATTATACATTTGTATACATTGTTGTAACATCCAATAATTTTTTGATTACCACACATAACGGGAGATCATTCGGGAGCTCAGACCCTGGGGTGGTGCCCAACTGGTGGTAGATAGCCCAGTTGGGCGTCACCCCATCTGGTGGTAGATACCTGGTTGAGGAATACCTTGTTAGCTGACGTGCTAGGTCATAGATCTCAGCATCCAGTGGAGGGAAGATCACCACCACCTCCCAAAGAAACATGCATTACACTTACAGGACCAATGACCTTAGAATTTGATGTGCAGAATCACTAATCAATCAATGAGTCATTATTTCAAGATAAACTTCGTCAAAGCTCAACCTTAAAAATAATTTTTGGTTGAAAAATTTAATTTAAAATTCACACAAAAAATAAACCCTGACAAAAGTCAGTGCAGAACTAGATCAAGCACTATAATCGATTCTCATGTTGTTTACAAAATTAAGCTTCTAAATTATTTGTATTACACTTCAGCTATCATAAACCAATAATTCCATTCTTGGAGTATGAATCTACGGAAAATGACAAGTAAATTAAAATTATATTTGTATCTCGTTAATAAGATTTTCGTAAATTAAATTCCACCTACCCATTTCCTAATTCTAAAAAAAAAATAATAAAAATCATTAACAAATGGAAAAAAAAGCAATACATAAAATCAACTTTTCCTAGAAGCTATGAAGTTTCTCTTCTTATGTGCATTATTTTTTCTTTCTGCTGGACTTTCTATTTGTTATACTTCTGACTAATTTATTATGTAGTAGTGAGAGATTTTAATTTTAGAAGATTGTATTACAAGCACATTTCCAATAGCTTGTGTACTACTGAAGAGAGGAGTGTGTATATACACACACACACACACACACACACACACGCACGCACACGCACACGCACACGCACGCGCACGCGCACGCGCACGCGCGCGCACGCACGCACGCACGCACGCGCGCACGCGCACACGCGCACACACACACACACGCGCACACACGTGCACGCACACACACACACACGTGCACGCACACACACACGTGCACGCACACACATGCACACACACATATATAGAACGAAACAGCATAAACATATACATATGTACGTATATACAAGCTGGTTTTGTTCTACAGTATCTATTATATCCTTTTGAATTTCCCTTTTTTCCTTTATTTCTTCATTATATATGTGGTGGAAACAAGATATTCTGCAACTTTGTCTCAAAAAGTTCATTTGAATCATCAATTATTTCTTTTTGTTTTTTGAGTTAGTTCCCATACCTCTGAGGCATATGTTACAAAACTTTCTATTATGGTGCTGTGTACATTTCTCTTTGATAACTGGGAGTTCCACGGAATTGGATTTAGCATATTTATGACTCGCTTCCCTTGATTTTTCTTATTATTAATATCCTCATTAGTTGTGCTCTCTTTTGAAACTGTGAAACCCAAATATATAAAATCATTGCATAATTGTACTTTATCATTTCCAATACACAAATATTTCCATATTTTCCTGTCACCATATACTTTCTTTTGGACATATTTATTTGCAATCCCCATAGAACGAATTCCTGTTTTAATTTTCTAAACATAGAGTTAATATTCTGCTCCTGCTCTGCTGTCAGCGATAATGACTATATCATCCGCGAAAAGTAGAACATCCAGTGTTGATTCTCCATTTTGTATTCCCATTACACTGCATTTCCTCCTCCATTCTCTTTGAGCTTCGGCAATGTACATGTTGAAAAGAGTTTGGGACATGCAGCACCTCTGTCTCAATCCTTTAGAAATTATTATATCATCTGATACTTGTCCATTTACTTTCACAGCACCTTTACTTTCTTTGTACATTTTCTTAATGGTGTTAACTAATTTAAAATTAAATTTTTGTTCTACAATTTTAAAAAGTCTACTAATAGGAATGCTGTCATATGCTTTTTGAAGGTCAACAAACAATAGATGAGAATCTCATCCATAGGTTTTCCATTTTTCTAAAATTTGTTGGATGAAGAAAATGGTATCTACACATGAATGACCAATCGTAAAACCACTTTGTTCTTCCATATTTACTATCTCTGACTCAATTCTACCTTTAATTATTCGCCTGTACAAGTCTACTAATAATTTTCACATTTTTCATTATTATCTTTTTTATAAATCAGTATAATTTCTGCTTTTTTCCATTCTTGGGGAGTTTCTTCTTGATCTATGAGACATTTATTACATAGTTTTACAATAATTTCTTTCATTTGGTGTGAAGAGTGTTTTAATACGTCAATCGGTATCCCTCCTGGGCCTGGGGATTTATTATTTTTCATTTAATTCTTTTAGAGCGTTATTTAATTCTTTTAGAGTTAATTTTGGGGTGTCTTTATGTATTTGTACATTATCTGCATTATTACTGATGGATTTGTATTCTGTTCTATCCTCTCTCAGAAGTTCTTGAAAGTATACCTCTCACGGTTTAAGATTAATTGGTGACATTCTGGATTTATATGACATAAGTTTTTAGTTCTTTTATAGTTTTCCATGACTCTATAGACCTATTGCTTCTCATTAACCTATTTACTTGATAACATTTTGTTTCCCAAGCCTGTGCCTTATCTTTTGTCAGTGCCAGATTACCGAACAGGTTGAGTGGGCTGCAGCCTGGGGCGCGCAATTTTGGGGGGCGGACGAATTTCAGCGGATGCAGAATTTCATAAGGAGAACTTTTGAATATTTTTGTAGAAATATTTCTTTCCATATTTGTATCGAAAGAAAGTGTTCATTAATCAAATATAGTTCCAAACGACCCAGTACCGTGAATCATTGACGATGGTTGTAGTGAAATGGTGGCCAAAGATGGATTTTACCTTTTAGTTACGAAGGGGAAACAGTTTTCCCGGCGATTTTCAGCTCCGCGGTACGAATGGGATGTTTCGCGCCTGACCTCCAGAGGTGTGTGACAGCGCTTATCTCTCGCTTGCTGAAGATTTTATAATTACCTTATATTTTTAATTTATTGACCTAAAAATTTTTGATGTTCTAAAACAATGCAAATATATAATCAATTATTTAATATTATTATTTATTTATTAATATTAAGCAATATTTTCATCGGTTGCAAATATCGTACACGATATTTTAATTCAAAATATTATAAATTCCTTTTATGTCAAAAAAAAAAAAAAAATTAAAAAGGGCGCTAAAGCATTTGGCAGATAATATCATTTCGCGAATCTTTAAATTTTTTTATCATGAGAACGATTTACTGTTTTCTGTATTTTTAGAAGAAATTTAATAAGTGTAAGTCAGGCTCTGGCTTTTGTAACCTCTTTTTTAACCTTTCTATTGATATCACTATATGCTGTTCGATCATTGGGGTCTCCTGAGCTTAGACATTTTTTGTATTTTACTTTTTTCTCTTCAATCATTTGCTTCAAAATTTCATTCCACCAGTATGTTCGGTGGTGGGCTTCAGGGGGAGAGGGGCAATGGCGGGACAAGTTTTTTAAAAACATATCATTTCGCGGATCTTTAAATTTTTTTTATCATAAACGATTTACTTTTTTCGGTATTTTTAGAAGAAATTTAATAATAACTAAGCGAATTTTTATTAAGCTTATCTAATACGATACATTAATAAATTAATGAACTTTAGTTCCGTACTCTAAAACGCGCTGGACAATGTTCAGCGTTACTGTGAATATCCCGTATTAATACATAATGTTTCAATTATATTGCTTTTAACCGTTATGTACTTAGAAAATTAACAGTTTCGTGCCTAAAATCACGAGTTATAACAGTCGAATGTTTTTTTCATTATAATGTAAGATATAATGTAACTAATGCATGATATTGTTTGATGCCAAGTATACACTGATAAAAAATCGAACCTGTTATCTCAACTGAATATTTTCTGCTATACTCAATGTTCTTATAATAATTTCACCTTTCTGTTATTATAAGCCCGAATCTCGATGTTTAATCATAATGTCGGTTTCATTATTATAACAAAAAAGTTTCATTTTTTAGACAACAATTTTCATTAAAAAGATTTTAGCCGAATAAGTTGGTGAAAAGTGCCCCCAAACCAAATCGATAATCGCGATGCTCATATGAAACAGAATACAAAATGACGTAGACTCACAAAAATCAGCCTCCTAGGGCAATCTGTTACAGAGATACAACGAGAAATGTGTTTTGCATGTTTTATTTTTTCTCACCATCTATTGCGTGTATCCCACTAAATAATTGCAGAGACGGGGAAATATAGTTCAATTTGAAGGTATTTTTGTCAACACATTTTGACGCCAAATTCATATAGAATTTTTTTTTAAATTCATTTTCGACGTGATAACGTTGGAGTACTGTCTCAATTTTTACTTTCTCGTATACATACGTATATACGGGAGTAATTTACGAAGGATAGAGAAAGTTATGTAATGCTGCGGAAAATCGATTTCAAGATTTCAAAGGAAATACACGTTTTGGGGTCCCCTGATACCGAAAAAAATAGTTTTTTTTTTTTATCAAAACGTCCGTCCGTCCATCTGTCCGTCTGTCTGTCGTATGTGAACAAATCTAGGGCCTAAACAACACGTACGTTCTTTTCCAAATTGAAGAAACCCCTTACATCTGCCTCTGTTTGAAGCTTTGAAATTTTGAAAAACATTCTTTAAAATTTTCTACATGAAACCCACGGACATTTTCATTTTTTCTAAAAAACGGCTCCGAACATTTTTTTAAAAAAATCTTGTAAGAATAGAGTAAAATACACTTATAAAGGTGGCGTAGGTCCCATTTTCACGGTTAACTCTCAATTTCCGAAAATTGCAAAAGTTTGAATTTTATCTACAACTATTAAGTTGAAGACAGATTTTTCCTTCAAATGAAATTTGTTACCCATAAATAGTTCTTTCATTAAGGTCATGTAGACTTTTTTGAAAATTTTAATAGTTTTTGTGCAATAGAGTGTGCAATATTTGCAATTTTAAAAAATTACAAAAACATGATTTTCTCACAAACGGCTCCAAAGTTTTTCTTTACAATTTTGGTAGGGTTAGTGACCAACCAACCCTATCCGATGACATAAACGTCAAATTGCTCTATTCTTTTGTTTTTCAGAAATTACAAAAATATAATTTTTTTGACTTGTCTCTCACGACGGTAATATTTACATTAGTGGTGATTTCTTCACACTATTAGATTTATGAGTACATGTGCACTTATGAGTAATGTCAAATAAAGTTTCTCAAAAACTCAACAGTTTTCTGTAAAAACTGGCTCAAAATTCCGAATTTTCAGAAACGCTCAAACACCATTTTCGCAAAAATGGATCCAATTTTTTCTTCAAATTTCTCCAATGGATAGTGCTAATTGCACTGTTTAATATGACGTATAAGTATGACGTATAATAAAAGTTAATTTTCGTGTATTCTTTTGTTTTTTTCAAAAATTACACAAATGTAATTTTTTTAAAATATCTCTCACGCCGTTAATATGCACATTTCCATCGATTTGTATATATTATTTCATTTTTAAGTGGAAGTGCTTGAATGGACTTCAAATGAAGTTTTTCGAAAACTCAGATTCCTGTGAAAAAGATCTTCAAATTTCGCATTTACAGTAATGCTTAATCGCCATTTTCTTAAAAAATGGCTTCAAAATTTTCAATGAAAATTTCTAATTTGGACGAGATTTTACTCTTATATAATATTTTTGTAGTAACATTTCGGTTCTACTATTAAGTTACCGAAAAGTTAAGAAAACGTCAAGAAAATGTACTTTCGCTGACGATAGATGGCAGCTGGCTAGAGAATGGAGGAACCTTAAAGACAGTCCACGCCAAGACCTGTGCCATTCAGTAGCACCTCTAGT
The DNA here is from genome assembly GCA_011170035.1 of Teleogryllus occipitalis. Classification (NCBI taxonomy): domain Eukaryota; kingdom Metazoa; phylum Arthropoda; class Insecta; order Orthoptera; family Gryllidae; genus Teleogryllus; species Teleogryllus occipitalis. The sequence continues at coordinate 86,662 of BLKR01002909.1, forward strand.
TTTTTCCTAAAATGGGTCTTATAACATTCTATAACATTTTTTTAAAATTTTTAAACACTATGGACGGTAGTGAACAAAAAGTAAAACCAATATTTTCAGTTTAAAAATTTGAAATTGAACCTATTGCACTTTTATAATTGTATTTCAGTCTACTCTTACAAGAAATTTAAAGAAAAAATATGGAGCCTTTTTAGAACATTTTGAAAATGTCCTTAGGGCTTCATGTAAAGTACACCCAAAATTGATGAATATTTTTCAAAATCACAGAGCTTTCTTCAATTTGGGAAAAATCCTAAACTTGGTTTCGGGGCTAGTGTTGTTCACATACACCAGACGGAAGGGCGTTTTGCCGTCAATCGATTTTTCGGTATCAACGACCCACAAAACATGGATTCTGACTATATCACGTGTTAGAGGATTTTTTTTGTAAATTCAGCAACAGGATTTATCTATATTTTTGTTATCAGTGCTCGGAAACAAGAGTTTTCTGCCTAAAATTCTTCGTTTTTTTGCGCAGCATTAGTACCTAACTTTCTCTCTACTGCGTAAGCGCTAGCGAGAATGTAAAAATCTGAAAAAAACTCACGATTTGTGTTTTGAGAGGAACTTATGAGATTTTCTTCAAGCCTTTTCTAGAGTTCTCGGAGAGTGAAACAATTTTTTTTTCAAAAAGGGATGCCAAGAGATTATTCGTAGATTACTTTTATTGTATTCAAATGTATGTATTTAATCCACCCTTTTCAAAAAAATTGCGTTTGAATTTGACGCTGAGAAAATACCAGACTAGTTGTGCTAAATGTCACAGACTTTCCCGTAGTAATGTTTTCTAATTTTCTTGGTGTGAACTCGCTTGACGGCCTTGCCTAATTCTCTTGCTAGCTGCCATCTCGCCGCCTATAGTACAATTTTTTGACATTTCTCAATAATCTGTTCCTATGCTTCTTAATAGTCTAACCGAAATATTTCTTTAAGAATATTAAATAAGAGTAAAATCTCATCATAAATGACAATTTTAATTCACAAATTTAGAGCCGTTTTTATGAAAATGACGTTTAAGCGTTACTGTAGATGCGAAATTTGAAGCTCTTTTCATATGACATTGAATCTTCAAATCTATTGAGTTTTCGAAAAACCACTTAAAGTCATTTAAAGCACTTTCAATTAAAAATGCAAAAATGTATACAAATCGATGGAAGTTTGCATCTTAACGGCGTGAGAGAATTTAAAAAAATACATTTGGTAATTTTTGAAAAAAAAACAAAAGAATATACCAAATGAACTTTACGTCATATTACACAGTCAAATTAGCACTATCCGATGGAAAAGTTTGAAGAAAAAATTTGAAGCCGTTTTTGAGAAAATGTCATTTGAGTGGTTCTCAAAATGAGCTCATATTCACAGAAAACTGCTGTTTTCCAGAAATTTTATATGATATTATTTATCTCCCATATACTTGCAAATACCTCTTTTTCACAAGAACCTATTGAGTTTTCGAAAACATCATTTACAGACATTTGAGGTACATTAACTCACAAATGCAATAGTGTTTACAAATCGCTGGAAATGTGCATATTAACGACGAGGGATATTTTAAAATATACATTTGTGTAAGTTTTGAAAAAACAAATGAATTCCCCAAAACGAAATTTATGCCATTTTAAACAGTGTAATTAGAATTGTCTGTTCAAAAAGTTTGAAGAGAAAATTTGACACCATTTTTGAGAAAATGGCGTTTGTGCGTTTCTGAAAATGCGGAATTTTGAACTCATTTTAATAGAAAACTGTTGAGTTTTCGAGAAACTTTATTTGACATAATTTAAAGTATATGTACTCATAAATATAGTACAGTACAGTACAGTGTATACAAACTATGAACAAATTGCCGCTAAAGGAAAATTTTGTAATTTTTGAAAAACAAAAGAATAGAGCAATATGGTGTTTATGTCACCTTATAGAGTGCATTCCCTACCGAAAGTTTCAATAAAAAAAACATCGAGCCTTTTTGAAAAAATCTTGTTTTTGTAATATTTTTAAAATTGCAAATATTGCACGCAATATTGTGCGAAAACGACTAAAATTATTTAAAAAATGTACATGACCTTAAGGAAAGAACTACTTATGGTCAACAAATTTCATTTGTAGGAAAAATCTCTATCTTCACTTTTGTAGTTGTAACAAGACGCCGAAAACATTCCAATTTTTTGGAATTTTCGAAAATTCAGAGTTAAAGTGAAATTCAGAGTCCATGAAAATTGGACCGACACGACCTTTATAAGTGTATTTTACTCTAATTTTACAATAAATTTAAAGAAAACATTTGGTGCCATATTTGAGAAAATTTAGAATATGTACGGGGGGGAGTCAGTTAAGTCGAGCCAGCTCGACTGGGGAATATCCATTTTGGTAATTAATCCTACTATGGTTTAGGCGCTAGTGGTGTTCACAACGGGCAGACGAACGGACAAAAAAAAAAAAAAAAAAAAAAAAAAAAAACAAAAAAACAAAAAAAAAACACTTTTTTGTATCAGGAGACTCCAAAACGTGTATTTTCGTTGAATTCTCGAAAGCGATTTTCTGCAGCATTACGTAGATTTCTCTATACTGCGTATTTTACTCAGTATATACGTACGTATACGATAAAGTTAAAATGTTTTTCTGATAGTAGGATAAGTTATTTTCTTATTTTTCATATTTTTTCAATCAGGATTTTGAGTATAACAAAGTAATGCCCACATTCCATCATTGGAAAACCGGAGACAAGAAATTTGGCTTGACGTTTCAAACTGCAGCTGATGCTCGTGCATTTGACAAAGGAGTTCGGACTGCTGTTGAAGATTTACTGTTTACAAAATACAGTACCTACATTTATTGTTGACAAAAAATAAATTAAAAAACACGTTTCTGGCTGTAGGGGTGTGGGTGGTGGTACGGGGGCCAAGAAACCTTTTTTATGTTAATTTATAGTGTAACTCACTCAATGTCATTTGGTTTAGGGGAACATGTCACCAAATTTAGGAAGAAATGAAAATTGATTGTAAACAAGGGGCACTTTGCCCTCCCTCAATAGAAGATCCGAAATCCCGCCTCTGAGTATGTTGTTTGGTTATTTAACGTCGCATCAATATCTAGGTCATTAGCGACCACTATTGGAGTTAACGTTATGGTAACTATGAAGATGAAACGAAATGGTGAAGATAACGGGTGAAAGGGCGAACACAAATACAAACATGCCCGAGGCGGGACGCGACTCTGCGGTCCGAGATCACTACTGCCTTAGCGATCTCGGCCACCGGGCCGGCTTCAATATATTTGTCTTTCCTTTATTTTGGGCTTTCACCTAATGCTTCAAAGGCTGCTTCATGGATTACTATTTTTATTTGTTCATATAATTCACTTGCTGGTCGATCTATATTTATTTGCAACTTGTTTGCCAATCTAAATTTATGTAGGAAACTTGTTGAGTCATTTTGTTCACTATCCAACTGATATATTTTTGGGTTACATGGAACATGAGTTTCTGGCATTATGACCTTTCTGAAATTTGGTTTGTGAAAAAAAAAAAAAATAAGTGCTATAACTAAATAGTGGTTGCTACCACATTCTACTCCTCTGAATACTCTTACATTTTGGCATTTTAGATAATTTCTGCTTTAATATAACATAATATGCCTGGTAGGTTGTGTCCATGCATAATTATGCTCATCTTTATGTCTATAGAACCCATTCATGATTTTAAAATCATCCATGGGGTCCACCTGACTGCACAAATTTATTAACTTTTAGTTATATTTTTATTACATGTATGTATTTTATAATTTTTATACTTATATTTTTTCCCTTTTTTGTGAATTAGCGAAATAATACGTTTTTTTCAATTATTGGATACATTTATACTTTGAATATAATTTGTTGAAACCAACAAGATATTTTTTCTTTTTATCTTCTGTTCTAATTTTCTCTTACCCAAAGAAAATATTTTTCAGTTTTCTACATCTTTGTCCCAGGTCAATCAGTTAAATGAATGTTATTTACAATAAAGTTAATGTTCTTACAAGTGCTAAGTTGTAAGGACAAGAGGATTCTCTTTGCATCATTAAATCCTATCAAAATTAATTTCTCATTTAAACTTTTTGATATAAATATAAAATGCAGTCATCTTCCAATGCAGAAGATGCAGAGAGAATCTGTTGTTCTTGATCGAGCAAAACTTTTTATTTTTATTATCAACTTTATTATGAATTTACTTCCCTCTAACTTTGTGAATTTTTATTTTTACTTACCTTCCTACTGCTTACACACATACCAAAAAAATGGAGCATTAAAAAAAACACCTGGTGGTGCTACAACAGCACATACATTCTCGCATTGTTTCTAAATTTGCAAATTTCGACAATTCAGAGAATTCAACGAAAATGAAACCCCTTGTTTAAAGAATTCCTTCTTCTATCCGTGGAAATTTTTTTAAAAAAATTGGAGCGGTTTTTGTGAATTTTTTTTAATTGCCTATATTTCGCGCCAAATTACACGAAAACTGCGATTATGATGCTTCTTAACATGAACTCCTAAAGTCTTAAGTTCATTCAGATCGATTAAAGAATGAATTTTGGAGAAAATCGGCGGTTTAGGCGTTGACTTCAGACGGACAGACGTTTTGCTGTCAATCGATTTTTTTGGTATCAAGCACCCACAAAACATGGATTCTGGCTATACCACGTGTTAGAGAGATTTTTTCTATATTAGCTACAGGATTTATTCACTTTTTCGTTACCAGGGCAATAAAAGTTTTTCTGGCGTCCGATTACATCTCTTCTTACGAAGTGCCCCTACCGAAGTACCTTCGCAAGGGTGAGAATGTAAAATAAATAATAATAGCTATACAATAATAATAATAATAATAATAATAATAATAATAATAATAATAATAACAATAATAATAACAACAACAACAACAACAACAACAAAAACCCTTGTGTAGCCCCGTTAACGAAAAAAAATAAATAAATCCTCTTCCTTTATGTAGTAAATTACTTCCTCCGACTGCTCCTGTGCAACTCTGATGTCGGCCAGGTCACAGGGAGGTCCGATGTCCACTTTGGGGGGGCAATGTCGCCCAGGGTCTCGGTGGTGTAGGCGATGCTGGTAAGAGAGATTTTTCACTTCACCAGTAAGTGCCGAGAAGCCCACCTGTAATGGGATCGCAACCGTATGGCCGTAATAGCCACCTGTAATGGGTTTGCCGTTGCGTGGCCGACAAGTCCACTCTCTCACCTCCTCGGGGTGGCCCTTGGTAATGCATCTCGGGGCAACGTGAGGTGCAGCCCGGAGGGATGGGCGAAAGGCGAGTCTCCGGCGCCTTAAAACGGGAGCATCTAGCTAAGGGAAGAAAATCCCTGACAGAAAAACCATCTCGGGGACTACACGACACGGTGGAAGGGGATCGGAGGTTATGGGGGTTATGGGGCTATGTCACGATCAACAGTCAGTGCCCTCAAGACCTTGGGGATCATGCCTCGAGGCGATCTATTATCTCGTTATTGCTCTCAGAAGCTCCATTAAGCTCTACATACAATTTGTATTTATTTTTATTTTACGATGGAGCATCTAGAGCTACGATGAAGTCAGGTCGATTGGGATTGGAGGGATTGGAGCATCTAGCTACGATGGAGCTGGTAGTAAATGCAGAAAATGAACTTCTTGGTCCCGTGGGGAAGTCTAGGGAACCCAGGGGATCCGAAAATGCCTAGGATTTACCTAGTTACCACGACTGCAAGTGGGAAGTGTATGCTATTAATGTAGCATATAGAAAATTGTGCAGTCAGAACTGTTTGGTGGGGCCTTGATCCCGAAAAAATCGATTGACGGCAAAACGTCAGTCCGTGCGTGTCTTGAACAACGCTTGCTGCTGAACCGCAAGGAGGATTATCACCAACATTGGTCTTTCCCAATCGACCTGACTGATGTCGTGGTGAATGTCAAACGTATTTTGATTTTGGGGAGCTACTTTAAATGAAGCCTCAACATTTTCCAATATTTAAAAAAATAGCTCTATTTTTTATTTAAAAATTTCCCAGTGCTGGAGTAAAAAGATCATAAGAAATGGCGGAGGGCGCATTTTCGTTGATCTTTCTTTGCACAGAATTTTCGAAAATTGCAAAAGTTCTTTTTTTTTTTCGGCGTCTTCCAACAACTAATGAAGACACTATTTCATCATCAAAATATCATTTTTTCTTAATGAAATATGTTCATCAAAAGTGATCTTCAAATCAGATCATGTTCAATTTTTCGATATGAGTATTTTTGAGAAATTTTGTGTTAAACAAAGGCTATTTTTTTAAACAACTATTTGCCCCAAAACGGCTGCAGTTTTTTCTTTACATTTATTTCCCTCTATGTAGCAAAGGACGGTAAAGAAAATGATGCAGGTCCCATTTTTGGCACACTCTCTGTATTTTCGAAAATTGCAAGCCTGCGGTTTTGAAAAACATTAATTTTTTTGGGTACATTACATGAAGAATCTACCACATTTTAAAGATTTTCTCAAAAATGGCTCCAATTTTTTCTTTAAATTTCTTGTAAGATTAGAGTAAAATACACTTATAAAGGATTGCATAGTCCAATTTTCACTGTTAACTCTGAATTTTCGAAAATTGCAAACTTGAACTTCTTTGACTTCCTACAGCTACAAAATTGAATATAGAGATTTTTCCTTCTAATGAAATTTGTTAATTAGTTCTTTCATTAAGGTCATGTAGATTTTTGAAACTTTTAGAAGATTTCTCGCAATATTGAGTGCAATTTTAAAAAATAACAAAAAAAAGATTTTCTCAAAACCGGCTCCAAATTTTGTCTTAAATCTTTTAGTAGGGATAGTGCTACATGTACTCTATGAGAAAACATAAACGCCATATTTTTCTATTCTTTTGTTTTTTCAAAAATTACAAAAATTTAATTTTTGTACTTGTCTCTCACGTCGATAATATTTTCATTAGCGACAATTTGTTCACATTATTATATTTTCAAGTAAATGATGACATGTAAAGTTTCTCAAAAACTCAAAAGTTTTCTGTGAAAAAGAGCTCAAAATTTCGCATTATCAGGAACGCTCAAATGCTATTTTCTCAAAAAACGGCTGTAAATATTTTCTTCAAAGATTTGTACAAAGATGTACAAATATTGCTAAGTGCAATATTTAAGATGACATAGGAGTCATTTTTTTTAAGATAGATAGATAGATTTATTATGTTTGCTCGGTGGCAAACATTATTACAACTAGATATACGACAATTACAAAACTATTAAGAATATTTACAAATATAATTACAATTAGCATTAGAGATTGATTTTGAGTTATCTGTAAGTTGATTTATAGCTTTTCTAACACTTCACTCCACTTCACTTCACTTCATTTCACTGCGCTGCACTACACTGCACTCCCCTCCCCTCCCATGCCCCCCACCACACTACACTACACTTCACTTCACTTGTATAAGGGACATGACCATATTATTAATAATAATAACGATTATAATAATATAACTAATAATAACAATAACAATAACTTAAAAGTTAATCAAAACCAGTAACAGTGTTAATAATTATGATATCAATAATAATAATAACAATAATAACAAGAACAATAATAATAATAATCATAATAATAATAATAATAATGATAAAAGTCCCAGTATTATTAATGATGACCTACATAGAATTAAGTATATTTTTAAATTTCACTACATTAGAAGGAAGAGTCTCTAGTGATTTTGCAGGTAGTTTGTTCCAATCTACTCCGATTCACAAAGGAGAACTTGCCTACATCAGTTCTTTGCTTTCGACATCGTATTTTCCAGGGATGGTCTCCTCTGCTTTTATAATCAGGTTTTTGTAATCTTTTAATGAGGTCTGCCCATGCTCAGTCCCCTTTGTATATCTTGTACATTACGCATAAACGCGCCCGTTCCCGTCTCTTGGATAAAGGTTCCCATTCATCTCGTCCATCAACGCGTCCATGATTTACAAACTTCCCGGCTTTTGAATTTTATCTAACGCCTCGATTTGCCCTTTTCTGTACGGGTCCCAGCAGGCCGCTCCGTACTCTAGAGTAGGACGAACAAGTGTAGTATATGCCAAGGATCGGGCATTCGAACTACTGCTTTTTTAGAATGCGCATTACGAAGTGCAGCGCCCTCCACGATTTTTTCGCCGTATTGTTAATATGATCCGACCAACCCAAGTCGCTACGCAGGACCAAACCCAAATACTTACAGTTTTTTACACGCGGTATATCGTTAGTTCCTAACTTGTAATTCGAGTGTACATTCGAGCGAGATTTGGTAAAACAAATGGATTTACTCTTTTCCGGATTTAATTCCATCTTATTTCTGCACGCCCAGTTCCATAAACAGTTAAGATCGTTCTGTAAAATATGTTCATCCGAAGACGCGCCAATAATCCTATAAATTATGCAATCATCGGCGAAAAGTCTAACTTTTGATTTTATTCCAGTTGCAATATCATTAATAAACGCTAAGAATAGCAATGGCCCTAACACACTCCCCTGGGGTGTGTTCCACGTCCCACAAACCATTTTATGGGATGAATTTTATGGGATTTTGGTGAATTCTTTGCTGTTTTTAAAAAAATGCACAAATGTAATTTTTTAAATATTTTCCACGTCTTGAATATGCTTATGTATTTAGCGATTTTTGTACGTCATTACATTTGTGAGTGGAAGAGTTTCAAACGACTTCCAATGAAGTTTTTCGAAATCTCAAAAGATTTCTGTGAAAGAGTTTCAAATTTCGTAAATACAGTAACACTTAAAAGCTAATTTCTTAAAAATGGCTTTAAAGTTTTCGACAAAAATTTCCTAATAGGACGAAATTTACTCTTCTTTAATATTAAACTAATATTTTGTTTCTACCTATAGGAAACCGAACATTTGAAATTTTAATGCACTTTCGGCGGCGATAGATTGCAGATGGCAAGAGAATGGGGGAAGATTGTAATGCTTGCCCAGATCAAAGAAATTAGAAAACGAACAAGTACGAGAAAGTCTGTGCCATTCTGTAGCACCACTAGTTTTGATTGCTGAGCTGTAGCTAAAATAATATTTTTTTTATCATTTCCCCATCATTAAATAAAATTGACTTCAATTACCCTTTGAAAATGGCTTCAACAGTTCTGTGCATTTATTTTTGTGTTTATTATAAATTTGAAATGAAAATTGTTCTGTTGTCCAAAAAAAGAATATTTTTTGTTATAGTAATGGTACGGGCATTATGATTAAAACATTAGATTCGCGTTTATAATAACAGAAAAATCCTGATCCAATGAGGGATCCAAATTTTGTCCCAGAATGAAACAAAAATTTTCGTGGAACTCATTTAAAAGCTTGACAGAAAACGTCCTAGGTAACAGGAAACCTGCAAATTATAAGGAAATTGCCGAGGAAATGCTAGCTAACTTCAAATCTCTAGGTTGTAACATGTGTGCAAATCTTCATTTTCTACTATCCTATTGACCATACCCACAAATTTTGGTGCAGTGTGATAGATTTCATTAAGAACTATGAAAATAAAAATAAAACAATGTTAGCGGATTTTTGTTGGTGCATAAAGAGGACATTTCAAAGTCACAGCAGGGCATCAATACGATGAAAAAAATTCGACCGACAGCCGTTCAGGCTGTAAGTAATTTTTATTAAAATATTATAATTCAAGATTTTATAATTAATTTCAACACTCGAATTGCGGTGATTAAAAAGATTATAAAAATTATATACGTAATTTGACATCACTGAAATTCATGCTCAAAGTTTGAACTTATTCATTAGTATGTCTACAAATTACGTAATACGGGGCAAGATAGAAAAAAATCTGCATACAGACATGAATTCTATATCCCTCAATACCTAAGCAGCCATTTAAGATATTTTGTCCTATACGATTTTTTTAATGACGAACCCTGCCAATTTTGATGTTTGTCCATTTTCTTTTCAAAATTAAAAAAAAATTCTCTAGAATAGCACAGACTTTCTCGTAGCAAATGTTTCTAATTTCCTTGGCTTTAAGGTCTTTCTCCATTCTCTAGCCAGCTACCATCACTGAAACTAGATTTTCTTGACATTTTCTCAACTTTTCGAATTCTAAATAACAGAAGCGAAATATGACCTCAAGAATATTAAAGAAGAATAAAACCGTCCAAAAAAGAATTTTTCATTGAAAATTTTGAAGCGGTTTTTAAGAAAATGGCGATTAAGTATTACTGTAAATGCGAAATTTGAAGCCCTTTTTCACAGGAATCTATTGTTTTTTAAAAACTTCATTTGAAGTCCTTTCAAACTCTTCCACTCACAAATTAAATAATGTATACAAATCGATGGAAATGTAATAACTGTGTAAGAGATATTTCAAAAAAATTACATTAGAGTAATTTTTGGAAAAAAAAGAATACACCAAATGAATTTCATGTCGTATTAAACAGTACAATTAGCACTATCAATTGGAAAGAAATTAAAGAAACAATTTGGGGCTATTTTTGAGAAAATGGCGTTTGAGCGTTTCTGAAAACTCGGAATTTTGAGCTCATTTTCACAGAAAGTGAGAGTGTTCGAGAAACTTTATTTGACATTATTTAAAGCACATATACTCATAAATCTAATAATGTGAAGAAATCGCCTCCGATGTAAATATTGTTGACGTGAGAGACAAGTAAAACAATACATTTTTGAAATGTTTGAAACAATAAAAGTAGCAATATGTCGTTTATGTCATCAGATAGGGTTGGTTTGGCACTAACCCCACCAAAAATTTAAAGAAAAAAAATTGGAGCCGTTTTTGAGAAAAATTTGAAAATGTCCGTGGGTTTCATTTAAAGTATCCCTAAATTTTAATGAATGATTTTCAAAATTTTAATGCTTCAAGTAGAGCTAGATGTACAGGGATTTCTTCAATTTGGAAAAGAACGTACGTGTTTAGGCCCTAGATTTGTTCACATACGACAGACGGACAGATGGACGGACGTTTGGAAAAAAACTATTTTTTTCGGTATCAGGGGACCTCAAAACGTGTATTTCCTTTGAAATCTCGAAATAGATTTTCCGCAGCATTATATAACTTTTTCAATACTACGTATATTACTGATCTAGGCTGTTCGGGTGACGCCGCGAAGGCTGGGGTGCCGACGTTTCGACTGACATATCGCGGTCCTCTTCAGGACTGTACTGCGCCAGGATTTTTTTTTTCTTTTTCCCCTCGCCAGTATCCCTGGCGAGGCGGGAATTTATTCGAGATTATGGGATACATTTCGCTCCAATCTTAAGATTTCTGGAGCTTGGGGAGGGCTTTTAACTTAAAAAGCGCCAGGATGTTGGGCGCTCTGGTTTTTATAGAGAATGGGGCAGGCTGTGAAAGGCCGAGGTGTAGGCCAATCGGGCGCGACTAGGTGAAAGGAGGCGGTTTTTTTTTTCATTTTCCCTCGCCAGTAGCCCTGGTGAGGCGGGAATTTATTCAAAATTGGGCTTACATTAATCGCTCCAACCTTGCGGTTTGTGGAGCTGCGGGAGGGCTATTACTTAAATAAACTAACTATAACTAATCTTAATCTAACTTAAAACTATACAATGCCTCTTTGGGCTATTTGTTTTAACTAAACAAGATTTTTAAAATGTGTAATAAGTTCTTTTAATAGGCGGGGGAAGCGGACGGACGGGAGCGGTCCGTGGTCGGACGGCGTCGGGCGGTCCGGGAAGCTCAGAGGTCGTACGGCGTAGTGCGGTCCGGGCGGGCGGCCTCCCGCGACCGCGCACTCCGCAAAGGTCCACGCATCGTGGAGACGTAATCCCGCGTCCCCGTTGATGTTCTGGGGATGTTTTGCGATTTCTGAAGCTTCCTTTACTATTATATTACTCTCGTATATACGTATATATACGAGAAAGTAACTAGAGGTGCTACAGACTCTCGTAGAAATATTTTCTAATTTCTTTGGTGTGGACTGGCTTGAAGGTCATGCTCCATTCTTTGTCCAGCTGCCATCTATCGACGTCCAAAGTACATTTTTTAAAAATAATTTCTCAACATTTCGGTTTCCTAGTAGTAGAACCGAAATATTACTTCAAGAATATTAAAGAAGAGTAAAACCTCGCTCAAAATTTTCAAGTTGTTTTTAAGAAAATGGCGATTAAGCATTTCTGCAAAATCGAAATTTGAAGCTCTTTTTCACAGGAATCTACTAAGTTTTCGAAAGACTTCATTGGATGTTATTTAAAGCACTTCCACTCACAAATGTAATAATGTATATAAATCGATGGAAATGTGCATATTGGCGTGAGAAATATTTTAAAAAAATTACATTTGTGTAATTTTTGAAAAATAAAAGAATACACCAAAATGAACTTTACGTCATATTCCGTTTGAAAAAACTGAAGAAAAAATTTGGAGATATTTTTTGAGAAAATGGCGTTTGAGCGTTTCTAAAAATTCGAAATTTTGAGCTATTTTTTACAGAAAACTATAGAATTTTGAGAAACTTTATTTGACATTATTTAAAGCACATGTATTCATAAATCTAATAATGTGAAGAAATCGCCTTTAATGTAAATATTGCCGACGTGAGAGACAGGTCAAAAACATTACATTTTCGTAATGTTTGTAAAAATAAAAGAATAGAGCAATATGGCGTTTATGTCATCGAATAGGGTGCATTTGGTACTATCACTACCAAAATTTTAAAGAAAAAAAATTGGAGCCGTTTTTTGAGAAAATCATGTTTTTGTAATATTTTAAACCTGCAAATATTTCACGCACCGTTGTACAAAAACTTTCAAAATTTCAAAGCTTCAACTAGAGCCAGATGGACAGGGGTTTCTTCAATTTGGAAAAGATCGTAGATGTGGTTTAGGCGCTACGAGTGTTGACAGACGGACAGAAAGACGGACGGACGGACGTTTTGAAAAGAACCACTTTTTCGGTATCGGGGGACCCCAACACGTCTATTTCCGTTGAAATCTCGAAATAGATTTTCCGCAGCATTACATAACTTTCTCTATACTACGTATATTACTCCCGTATATACGTATGTATACGAGAAAATAAAAAGCAGACGTGACACAGAAAATCTGAACACAGATATGTATTCAGAACACTTTAGTTTTCAAGAATCAGTAATATATTCCCTTGTAGCAGAAAAAATCGAAATGCTTATAAGTGTAATTGGTGAGAGGTAATTACACCACTAATTTGCGCCCGCCCACGCGTCTTCGGCACGGCAGGGGGAGGTCGTAATCGGAATCAGAGAGGCTGCGATGACATCACTTGCGGATGCGAGCGGCGGTTAATATCCTAAACAGCTTCAAACGTAAGTTGACATCTTGTGACCTTACCTCAAGTTCCAAAGGATACGATCAATATATTCAGGCTTTCCACTCTTAAGGAGGAACTGGGGCGACAACTTTTATTTCGTAGTACGTCCCGCCACTACTCATAGACCCTATACTTCAAAAACAAACAATCGAGAACGTATGGTGAATACTCACTATTTAGTTTCAATCTCAATGGAAATTATCTCTGGTGCTGCCACAGGTATTCACGAATGAGACACAAGATTGAAGGTATTGATGTTTACGATTCGCGCAGTTTTCGCATTGCAGAGGGCGGTTTGGTGTATTGCGCGACTTTGTCAATGGGTTACGCTCTTGATATCCCAACGTATAAAAACACAATAAAAATGAAGAAAATAGGTGACAATGAGGAACAGGTGACGAGCATTAAATGAGTTCCAATCATTATGATCGCAATAACATTGTTTTTTTTCATATTTTTACTGTAATTTGAAGAAAAATAAATCAAATCAAATAAATGGAAACCCAGAACACAAAATTAAATTTTGTGCTCTGTGAATGCTACGCATTCAGAAACTCTTTCTAATTCAGAAATTATTTCCAATTCATTTATGCACGGGTTTCGCATTACATGTGTTTTGCAAATTTGTAGAGTAAATGGAGAGACGTTGTGTTACGCAAATGTACGTAGTGGAGTGACAGCTCTGCGACGAACCTGGCCAGTTCTACTTGATTGTTACCTCGCAGGCCCTTGGAAACTGTCGGGGACGGCTACCGTCGTGAACGTAGGCGTGAACCTAGCTATCCACCTGGCATATTCTTCTAGATTACTGAATAAACATTTGGATGATAAAAAATTGCTTTATTTTCATTAATCCCTCACCTTCATTCATCCTTCACAACATTCCTGAATTTATTTTAAACAATTGTTTTTGTGCGTGTAGCATGTAAAAAGTCTACAAGAAGCTTCTCGTCCAGACGAGTACAAAAGAACAAGAATATTTGTTTTATCTTTCACGTATAGTTTAGCAAGAAATTAAGCGTTTCCCTTTTCGTTATGACTTATGAGTCGAATTACTTAGACACGATAAAATAAGTTTCACTTCAATATAAAATGCAATGATATTAAAATGCACAACACTCTCAACGTAATACCAGGAGAGGTGGCCCAGGCCATCAACTGATGTCCGGTCAGCCTATGACCAAAAGATTCTAGGTTCGACTCCCGACGGTAGTAGGATTTTTGACTCTAGCTTGTCAGCTAGGTCGAATCCAGTCGCTCTCTGGAGGAGAGTCAGCGGCCGGGTGCTCTGATCGGTAGTTTTCCGTAGTTTCTCCGGTCAACACAAGTCGAATGCCGGAGAAGTACCCTAACAAACGGTCCACGGACCGCGCATGATCTTTCCTTCCTTTTCCATGTCCTATCCTCATCCCGTACACACAGACACACTTTACTACCATACATGCCGCAAGACCATTCGGGAGCTGAGAGTTTGTCCCGGCTGAAGCGGTGCCCTGCTAGTGGGAGATACCTGGTTGGGGAAACACACTAGACGACGGTAGGTCGGCGCCGGATCTCACCATCCAGTGGGGGAAAACGATCACCATCTCCCTAGGACAAATATGCATTACACTTACGAGATAAATGACCTTAGCAGTTGACGCGCTCGGTATCACTAACAACACTGGTCAACAATGATTTTGTTACATAAACACTTTCTGGTGTTTCTTATGTATTTTCATATGCTGATTCCAAAAATGAAGTCAGAAATTTTCCATCATCCATTTTTTTGTAATTTTGAAAATATATTTTTTTTCTGTTTATTAACATTTCTGGTATATAAGACGCTGATTAGGAGTATTTTACATTAAATTTTATTTCGTTTTGTCATGAATGGACTTATAACGGTTGGTGATTGTTACCTTGAATTCACGTGTTACAACAATGACATTGACATTCCTCTAAAAACTATGATTTAAGGTGAAGTTTGCTGATGAATAAGAAAGAAGCTAATTCTGTGCTCTCTTCCCTTGGCAATTGAATTGTGATAGAAGTGTGTAACACCGTCCACTGTATTATAAGGTAGAAGTGTTTAGTGTATAAGAATGCATGCAAGTCATGTCTCGAAAGTGCGTTAATGATAAAAACCATTTCTGTAATATGTGTAGTGAGCTGCATTTCAAAGCGCACAACAACTAAAAGTATGCTCATCTAATAACAAGAGCTCATGTCTTTTTTTATTTCAACAACAAAATGGATCAAAACAAGACATGGGCTCCGGAAATCTGTTGGGCCAAATGTGTAACACTCTCAACTGGCTGGTTGAAAGGACCCCGTTAGGGATACCTTTTGCAGTCCCTATGATATGGCGCGAATCTAAGGATCATTATCAGACTGCTACTTCTGCTTAGCAAATATATCTGGAATAAGTTCGAAGTCCAGGCACACTTTTCAAAAATCGTCTTCAGATTCAGCAATTCGACTGGTGCTTCATGGGCCAGGACTTCCCATCCTAACTCCATTAGATATAACAATGAAGAGCTTTCCGATGTTCTGGATGAATTACAGAATAATGAAGATGATGCTAGAAATGAATCTCACTTTGTAACACAAGAGGATTTAAATGATTTGGTTCGGGATCTTGGTTTAAGTAAAACCAAAGCAGAATTACTCGCCTCAACATTGAAAGGATGGAAGCTACTGCACGGTGAGGCCAAAGTAAGTTTTTTCCGCCAACGCCAAAATAAATTTGACCATGTAAACACATGTACTACACTTCGCGGGAGGTGGAAGTAATTTTCCCCCTCTAGATAGTGAGATCCGGCGTCGACCAACACGTCTTGTGGGATTTCCCGAAGCAGCATCTCCCATCAGCGAGCCACCACCTCAACCAAGGCAAGTTCTAAACTCCCGACTGGTCTCCCGATATGTGTTGTTGTGTAGTGCATGCAAGTGTGTGTGTGTAAGTAAGGGATGAGGATAAGACAAGCAAGAGCACGCGGTCTGCTTGTTATGGTATTACCTGGTGTTGATCGGAGAAACAACGAAAAACCCCTGATCGGAGCACTCTGCGCTAGAATTCTACTCGTCAAAGACTGAATTCGTCCTATAACCTATGTAGTTGTGTCGAAAATCCTGCCACCGTCGGGACTCGAAACCCGGGTCAGAGGAACGGAAGTGACATCAATTGATGCCTTGATCCACCTAATCCGGTACGGAACGCAATTATTCGATAACTCTTCATGAAGATTCCCCTCAGCGACCTTGCAAGCGTAGACAGTATACTGAGTTTTTCAAAATTACACTCTACAAAGTTTTATCAGAATAAGGAAGTTGATTTGACGCAAAATGACTGCGATTACAATCATTCATAGATTGGTGAGAAATATCCGATTCCTTATTTAATACAATGAAATAATATCATGCAGTGCCAGACAAAAAGTACGTATTTTCAGACGCAGATATAAACACAGTATAATTTCCTTTTTACAAATCGTTCATGACACATGCTAAGCCAACAGACAGGAAGGCCTTCACAAAAGATACCCGGAAATTACAATCAATAACTGTTTCCGACCTAAATGTGACTGCGTAGCAATAGGATTTTGTCGCATTTTCAGGAGCTTTCGTATTTACCTCAAGAGTACAAGAGTAACAAGAGTCTTGGAGGATTATCTAACTCTAGTTTGGCGTGGCGCCTCTGATATTTATTTTCACGCTAAACATTTTTATTTGTGCTGTGCAAGCTAAAAAGAAATTTGAAACAATGTCCGTCTCCTCCGTCCTCAGATATTCATTAAAACGTATGTGTAGATTTTTTAAATTTTTGTTTCATTATGAAATTATGTTTAATCAGGGCTTGATTTCTGACGGAACTGCGTTTCGGTTCTCCGGAACAAAATAATTAAGTCAAACAAAAAGCAAGAAGCAATCCCGTGGCGACTTCGATTTGAAGTTTATTCACTTTCGTAAAAACAAGATTAAATACTTTTCCTCAATACTGTCTCTACAAAGGTAATGAAATGATTAATAAATAACCTATAAAAATATCATAATACACTTTCAATTATTATAATATAATATTACTAATGTTATACAGTTTCATTGTCATACACCAAGTATATTATTGTTGATTCGTATCTTTATTATTAATATTAGTAACAAGTATTGCTTTATAATATGAATATATAAATATTTATATTAAAATTTTAATTAATTTGCAGTGTGTTCCGGAACACATTTTTAGAAATCAAACACTGTATTTAATTATCTTCACTCTCATGAATCGCCTCGTAACGATTCGTGTTATGTTGGAAAAATACCATCATTATGGCTGTGATCTCGAGAACAGAAACTTTGTTATTTTTATTCTCTTGCCTTTGGATTACCCTAATTGCTGTTTGGATGTACTTGTTTGTTAAAACTGTCCTTTCCACTTCTTCCGATACAAATTTTGGACGCTTTAGTTCCATTTCTTCTAATTATCATATGGGTTTATCTGAAGAGAGCTCTTCATTACTATTTCGCACAATGTTGCAAAAACGAAGTTCGATTGTTGTCTACTCCACCTTCCAGAGTATCAGCTTATCGCATGTTATTTACATAAATTTCATTCCGTTGATTTCCGCTGACGCGAAAAATTATAAAATAATGCTTTCCAGCCTCCTAAATTCGACCGGTTGAATCTAGGCAACCTTCTGTGATCCCATTTCGACTACTCATCTAAATATAAAAGCAGATAATCCTGAACAACTACTTTAAGGACATCTTACTATGAGAAATCGGGCGCTTACTAGGATGTCTTACTATGCGAAATCGGAAGCCAATGAAATGTATTTGTAACGTCAAGCATAATTGCAATTACATCACACAATTACTTACTGCACACCTCTGCACACAATGGCTTACGAGATGCAGCAGAAAAATACTAAGACACTACAAAAACATTGTAACACTAACTTTACTCATTAAAGTGATCGCTATTTACTGAAAATTTACTAGAAATTCCATCTATAAGCATTAGAGCTAACTTGTATGATTCAAATACTCTATTGCATCTCATACGTGTGCGGTTCAAATACGGATATTTCCCCCCATCGGAAGATCAGTCGGGAGCATAGAGCTTATCCTGGCTGGGGCGATGCGCCGCTGGGGAGAGGGAGGGAAATACCTCGTAAACAGACGTGTAGGTCGGCGTGAGATCTCACGTTCCAGCGAGGTAGGAACGCCGCCATCTGCCCGCTCTAACATGCCGGGACTAAAGGCCGAAGTAGAAAAATGCCGCGTCAGGAAATCCGAAATTCTCATTCACTCATTCAATAAGTCTTAAATATCTACGGTATGAGTCACCCGTGGAAACATGTGCAAATTCTGAAATCAATTTTTCGGTTCTCCATGTGGTCGGACTGGCCTAGAAATATGAAGGTCGCCTGTGAGTGACTAAATTTAACTCGAGTGGAGGGCGATCATGAAAGACGTGAGTGGGGATATGCGATTGCGTGTATTATGAGTTGTCCGCAGGCACTGACGTTTGCCACGGTCAATGGGATCAATCCATATTTATAATTACTCTAATAAATTATGGACATTCAAAACGATTGTTATGGTCGATCAAATTATGTTGTTTGTTCAATGTTCATGTTGTACTTTTATTTACAACATGAACATTTACCTTTTAGCAAAAAGTATTATTTGTGCTAATGATCTATAAAATTGTTTCACTGTATTAACGGAATTTCTCTAATTCAACGTCTTCAGTAAGAGTGATTTGTGGAATTATTATTGTTTTACTTCAAAAAACATTTACATAAAACAAATATTTTGTTCCAAGTAAATAGCAACTATATAAACTATAATTACTCAACTTTCAGGTTTCAATTTCACTCCCCTTTCGCAGTCTGAAGTGAACGTCGCAATTCCGTGTCTATCTAATTTGTGCACTTACTGTAATTACATTTTATTGATTCTTTCGTTCGGTTGGAGTCGCTTCTCAAAAATGAATAGATTGTCATACTGCGCGCCACAAAATTATTTACTTGTCAATATCGTTTAATGAAGGGGACGGCCAGCTATAATTGATGTTACGTGGACGAAATGGTTAGTCTTACATTTCGAGATGACTGCAGACACATGAGTTAACATTAAACCTGTTATAATAATCGTTCTTAAGGAATTATATTTTCAGCGAAATGTAATAGAAATTTGACTCTTTGAAAAAAGAAAAACAATTGCTTACATAGAGTTAGTATATTTTACTAATGGATTTTATGGATTTTATCCATTGGGATTTCTGTAACAGTAAACAGTAGTCTACGCATCAAATAAAAGATGAAACAAAAAATCTAATATCTCGATGATTCTGAGTAAAATGATACACTTGCCACATTAGGAGACAGTCAAGAAGAACATAAAAAAACAATAAAAGTGTATATGACGTATGGGGGGGGGGGAGAACGCGCGATTTTTGATCTTCAGAATCCCCCTTTTTACTACAGAGTTGAATTGTGAGAAAAGTTACTAATGAAAAAACATAAAAGACAACGAAATATTATTTTATATTCATTCATTGGAGATGTCGAGAATTGTCTCCTCAGATGACAGCGTGTCCAGTATTCTGCCTACTTGGCACTAACATTTCTTTCAAACAAAACATGTCACTGAAGGTGAATGGAGAAGCAAGTAGTTTTTGAAAATTTTGCCCCCTCCGTAGATTCTGCCGCTGACAGACGTTTGAACAGCTTTTTTTTGTCTTGAAGTAAATATGGAAATTCACGAACTTCTCATTCAGGTACGTGAAAAGAGAGAGAAGCAATAGGTAAATCCCAAGATTAATATATGAATGAAATGAATTGGCTGTCGCTCATTACATGGGAAAGTTCGCTCTTGCCCTCTAAATCTGAAGGTCAGGTCCGTGACGTAACAACTGCGAATGTATTAAACAAGCGGCGCCCAATCAATAGCCTGTACCTGGCGGCGGCGTGGCCCCGCGGGCTCAGTCGCGGAGCAGGGCGCCGCACGCCGTGCCGGCCGGAGCGCCCGCAGGGCTGTGCAGGCTTGCAGGGCCATGGGGTCGGCGAGCAGCCGCAGGGGCGACGCCGAGGGGCTGCCGTCGCTGTTGCAGGCGGCGGCCGCACCTGGCCACGCCGCGCCGCCCGCGGCCCCCGCCCCGCCGCGCGCGCCCCCGCGCCGGCCACCGTCTTCCGTGCGGATCCCGCTGCGCTCGGAGCCCACGGTGGACAGCGACCTGGAGGCCGACGGCGCCCCCGCCCCCGCCCCCGCCCCCGCCCACACCCACGCGCTCACCGAGCTCCAGGAGATCCAGGACTTGGAGAAGACTTTCGACTCCCTCGGGATCCCACTCAAAGTGGACGACAACGCCAACGTGAGCGCAACACAAGCCTTCAGGTATCAAACACCCCTCCATGACGATGGCAATCCCAAGCAGGAAGAGTCCATGAAATGTGAGGTTAGTGTTCTGCTCGAAAGTATCCCTGACGCTCCAGAGAAAATCACGCTGAACGGTAACCAACCAGTGAATCCAAAACTTGCTTCATCAGGATTGTCAACACAATCGGATCTAGGAATTAAAATAAATGATTCCATTACTGTTGCTCCACGAACAAGTCTTCAATCATCCGAGCTACAAAGTGAAGAGGATTGGAGTTACTCGCAGGTAACATTTCTATTTCAAACACGTTTCCAAGCACTTTAAAATTTATTTATTCTAAGGACATAGTTGCAACTTTACTAGTCGAAAGAATTTTGCGCGACATGAAGTTTACAATTATAAATTTTATTTTTGCCTTACGTACTATTCAGATGCGAGAAGAGCGTGTTTGCCTTGTGCATCATTTAGTTTATGTACGGCATCTTTAATTTGAACGTACTATATCTTTCCTCGTGCTTCTTTTCTCTTAACAAGAATTTCGTGTATTCGATTAAACAAAAAACATGACATGAGAAGCACTTCGTCGTTAAATTATGTTCCATCATATCTAAAGAAACAACGAAAAATCTATCACATTTCGTTTGTCGGGATGTTGTCATTTTTTCATCATTCACTCGAAATATGTTTCAAAATCTGAAAATACAACGAAAACGAATTCTCTTTCTACAGCATGCAAGTGTAGGAGATACTCTCTCCATATCATTACATATAACAAAATGAATATAAATGAGAATAGTGTTTATTACAAGGAAAATATGTAGGAGGGAATATGCAATATTCATTTTTAATAATCATCAATAAATTCCATGTTAACGTGTGTACTATATTAAGAAATTAATACTACTTAAAGAGATGTGCTTATGATACAGGGTCATAAAATGTACACAAGAAGTTTTGCCTCATATGTACACTTAGAAATCATAGTTTCTTCCAAGGTATTATATATGGCGGGTGCACGGCATCTGCCAGGCAAGGAAAGAAGTTGGTGAACTGCAAGCTACATTTCCTACATTCATTATTTGTTTCAAACCATTTTCTGACCATATTTGACAGAGCGATATTTATAACTTGCTTACCGGCGTTGGTATTTCAAGATGGCGATTTTCAAGAAGATAACACAAGAGTTGCAGTAAAACAGACAAATGTAAAAATGTAAAAAAAATATATATTCTAAACGGCATTTTACGTATCGAAATATATTGCAGATATCGTGATCGGCCTAACGAATCGAATCTCATCCTGATATCGTGACTGGATCTCTTACATATTTGATTCAGGACGTTTGAGCCACGGATGAGTCCAGGAAAGGGCATGCGATCTTTTATTAAAGTACGTTTTTACGTAAGTGAGGTTAAAAAGGTTTTACACGCGATATCGTGTAAAAATTTTTTAACTCCACTTACATAAAGAGCATTTCTAACAGAACTAAAACACCTCATGCATGCAACCAGAGATCGTATTCATTCAGATGTGGGAGTCTAACTACAGTGTCTGGCATTATGCGCGCCGCAGGCTCTACTATTCTGAAAGTCCCACTCATACTTTTCGACCCAAAACTCTTCACTTTCGGTACTATTTTTAATTATTTTACCACACTTTGAATCAAACATTATTTTTCTTTAGAGTATGTTGAAATATTAAACTGAATTCACACTTGTTCAATAAAAGTTTAGATACGCACAAAACACTTTAGCCTGAGGTAAAAATATCCATAAGTTTTCTTTTTTATTATTGTTCGGTGAACTTTATTCTTAACGATTAACTTAACATTACATTTTGCACGTACCTTTTGTCATAAGGCAAATGTTGCAAAGGTGATGACAGCAATCACTTGTTTTTTTAAAGAGAAGCATAGAGCTATGTCACTTGACGCTTAACAATTGATATCGGGAATATGATCACAAGGTTTGCAGCTGGCGAAGGCTAATCAATCTTTTGCAAGGCCAGGGCGTGTCAAGTCGCCTTTTCAGCGAAAGGATTTACCTGTCACGCACTTCATTTTTCATCCTCGCTCGAATGCGTAACCTTTATAGAGGATATCTGATAAAAAAATGTTAGAAACTTAGGATGTCATAGATAATCAGTATTTGCCGATGAACACGTCGTGGGAAATTTCCTATAAAAAATAGACGTGTCATTTGCCGCTCCGTGGTAGCAACTCAGCATGCAAAGGTGTTGGCAGGTCACGTTCTAAGCATAGGGATTGTCGTGTGCCTGCCAAACACCAAAGCATGGCGAGTTGCCTACCAATCAGGGGCAAATGGAACAGGTTACAGTCCTAGAACACGTTCATGGCAAAACGTGATCATTTTCCACACTCCTACTTGCCCTAGAAATTTGTAACATTTACTCTGAAATATTGTGTATCGACAGTTCGTGCTCATGGACATTCATGTCTGATTATTACAATTACTTGGTAAGAAACTAAAGTTACGTGTCATGGATACAGTTTACAAACGTATCGCAAGAACATTTCTAATCATTTTGAAATTTCCATTAATTATATATTTATCGTTTTATATAGTAACCCCTTTTTGAATTCATATAACTTCAAATCCAGTAACGTTAAATTTTGTACAGCTAAGAAAGCGGCCTTGTAAGTTGCAATGAGGTACTGTGAGTCTCTTTCACTGTGTATTCTCTTGCGTAGTTGAAAACATTTCTCCCCTTCAAGTTTGCGTGCCGCTGATTATAACCTAGTCTTGTCTATAACCTGCTCTTGTGGGTTTTCATTTACGCAGTTACTTCTTCATACTTTAATTAATTTCTATTCTAACTTTATTATTATTATTACATGGTGTCCTGGCCTCTACTCTGAATACAGTTATATTTCAAATAATGTCAGATCTCAAATCAAAACTGATAATTACCATTTATTCAAGTAATTTTCATAAAAGGCCTTACTTTTTACTGTAGACATTTGAGTTTAATGATTGGAAGAAGCGTTCAATTCCTCTAGGAGAGGTTCCACTAACACTAAGAACACTTCTGCTGCAGAGCTGCTGCGGTCGCGGCGACTCGTCGCATTGCGTAGCCGTTGCTCGCTGAGCCACCGAGGTCAAGTCGTGATCTCGTATTGCTGAGGCATATATACAGGTGTCTCAGTATAATTAGTACAAACTTCTAGGACTCGTACAGGGTCGAAGATGGTCACTTTTTTCCAACGAGCAGGTAGTGGGAAATTTTATACAAGGAATTTGAACGTGAAGGAAGTTGTTAGGCAAAACATGCAAAGGTGTTGGGCAGGTCATGCAAATCTTAGAGGTTTCGCATACCATCTCGTCATCCCAGAAAGTTATATAGACGGTGTTGCTTTCTTCACAGTAGACAGGTATGTTGTTATTTAAGGATAATGTTATTGAAATTACGTTCCCTTGTGCGTGTCATAAGCTAGCATCTCCTTTTAAAAATATGATCTTCGTCGATGAATGGAACATCTTCGTGCCTTGCTCCGTCAATGCTTCTAACAATATTGGACCTTTTGTGGCATGAGTCTAATTTATATTTGATTTATTATTATTATTATTATTATTATCATTATTATTAGTATTGTTGTTTATTTACATTATGAATTATTATGTATTATTGCTAATTTAATCTTACGTTTATGTAAACTTCATATCAATTTTGGATTACCTTTAAAATGTACTTGACATGGAGGACAGACTCACTTTCAGATTCGTCACAAACCCTTCTCTAAAGAAGTTGTTGTAGTCCATACAGAATACATTGAATTGCTCGATCAGTGTATGGTGAAATATAATTCATCTGGAATACACTTAAAATTCGTGTCGGTGAATTGTAGAAACAACTAGTCGAATAATGGTCGACTAGTTAGTAAAACAGTAAGAAACAACTAGTGGAATTTTCTTCTGGACGTAAATGTAGCTTCACTATGCGCACGTTTTGTTGGGCTTTCCTTTTGCTTGTAGTGGTAGCTTGAGCTTAGGATGAGTTACTATTTTGTTAGCAATACAGAAAAAACAAATCTGCAGTTCCTTTGCCATTACAAATAATTTTTTATAACAAAAAAATCATCTTTGCGGGCATATGTTCTATCTTAACGTTCGAAACCTAATCTATAGGTGTGGAAATTATTTGTGCAAACAATACGGCAATACACCACTTAGAAATATTACAAACAAATTATGCAGCAATCGTCGGGAAATACAAGTTAGTTTCCTATCTTATCCTCTGCCGATGGGGATACTTCCTATAAAAAATAGACGTGTCATTTGCCGCTCCGTGGTAGCAACTCAGCATGCAAAGGTGTTGGCAGGTCACGTTCTAAGCATAGGGATTGTCGTGTGCCTGCCAAACACCAAAAATATGATTGGACGTCACGCACTTCATTCACTTCGCACTTTATTCAAGTAGTTTTCATAAAAGGCCTTACTTTTTACTGTAGACATTTGAGTTTAATGATTGGAAGAAGCGTTCAATTCCTCTAGGAGAGGTTCCACTAACACTAAGAACATTTCTGCTGCAGAGCTGCTGCGGTCGCGGCGACTCGTCGCATTAGTTCTATTCTAAGGATAACACTGAGAGAGAGATTGCATTAACAAGAAAATCTCTATCTTCAATATTGAAGGTGTGTAAGAGATTCGAAAAAATGGAAATTTCCGACCCTCTGAAATAACGCATAGGGTAAAGGAAGCGCAAGACTGACATATCGTCTGCTTCACGTCTTCGTCACACTGATTCTTATCACAATGGGTATTTCCATTATCTTTGATATTCCCCCTGTGTCTTGTAACCGACCAACCGAAATAAAGACCAAGTACAAGAGTTTATATGTATAAATAATGGGTTTCAAAGAAGTGAGGACCAGCCTGGAATCGTTAAGGTTGAAGGGCCGCAGCTGCCTCGGCTCGAAGGGTCGCGGATTCGAATCCCGCCTCGGGCATGGATGTTTGTGTGTGTTCGTGTTGCCCATAGTGTTATTCCTACAGTTCCCCATACAGTTAAAACAATGACAATGGTCGCTATATGATCAAGTTGTTAAAAAGCCACGTAAAAAATGAGAAATGAAAAAGCCGAACGCGAATATTCAGTATATTCTATCTTCGAGAGCGCATGATTCTGAGTTTGAGTCCTGTCACGGCCTTTTGGTTTATGGTTTCGACCCATCATTTTGATAATTGAGGAATTTTCAGATCAATCAAAGGGAATTTGGTCGTAAATCAATAAATCTGTGTTTTCATGTATATTGTTTAATAAAACAACATTAGTGGTTTATTGTAGGCCTGAACACTACTATATGATTAATACTTTCCACATTGCATTAACTAGATCCATATCTTGCCGACATACTTCAGCGCAAGATTTTTCTTACAGATATTTCAGTTGCCCGTAAAGCAACATTGCGTTCTTCAAAATCTCACTGACTAAACAAATGTTCGGTAGAATCGTGAACCCACAGAAATCAAGGATCTGGATGAATATGCATTATTGATTACTATTATTTACTCAACTTTGAGAATCCATTCAAATTAAGAGCAGTGTTTCGCAAGATACGTTTTGACTTTCAGGACATCGTTCGTTCCTCTTTTTGAGAAATATGTATACGTCCATCAAAAATAGAAGTAGTGATGCTTCAATAACACTTGTTTTCTCGTATTATTGGAAGCGGTTAGGTAACATTATATTGTGGCAACTTCTATCCTACCAATTTTATAACAATAAATATCTTTTGTTTTTTTGAAATTTAAATGTTAAAATAAAAATTCATTCCTGTTATTAAATTCAGTGCATTTCCCTATATTCCTAGAAACGTTAAAATTAAGGGATTCGAAGCCGAGCGCTACAGGCAGGCCAACAAGCCTACCGCAACGCTACATAACCGGTATCAGAACCACTCCATATCTGACGCTATAATGAATTCTTAAAGTTGCACTATTCTAACACGTAATGACTCAATCACATTTGCGAATGACGCAAAGATTATTAATGCTACATATGAAAAAGTGTATATGAAATTATTTAAAGACTTAGGATAACACTGAGAGAGAGATTGCATTAACAAGAAAATCTCTATCTTCAATATTGAAGGTGTGTAAGAGATTCGAAAAAATGGAAATTTTGCAATTTTCGAAATTCCATGAATTTGAATGAAAACCGAATGTTTCCCGTACTATTAAGCTAGCTTTGCTCTATCCGAGCACATAAAGAGTAAATTTGAATCGTGTTGAGAAAATCAATTTTCAGTGACGTTTTTCAAGTGAACAATTTGAAACCGTTTTGAGAATATTAGTTTCAATGCAGTTCTCCGTATCAAATAAGTAATTGTACATTCCATTTAATACGAACGATGTGCAATTAACTGACAAAATTTTGGGGTTCTCTCAATTTACCCAAACCTCAAATGGATATCAATAAATACATTCAATATAAAATTTAGTTTATTATGAATTCTTACAAATTCAGCCAGCCTTCGCATCCTTACTGCTCGTGAATATTTTGCAAATGTTCATTCCCACCTGAGATTTTGACAAAATATTCTGGGAAAAAACATTCTCTAGCTGCCAGAATTTTAGTTTACAGAAATGAACTGTTTACTTATTATTATTTAATAAGCAAACCCCACCCGCATGATTCTTGTACGTTTCTCTTTATTAATCCATGAATTCTACCTTTGCGCTGCTTCTTGATTGACGAATTAGCCGTGTTTGTCAAAAACGACTTCCTCAAGGTGGGAACATATTTTCAACCATTACAGATATCTATAACTCGACCTAGTAATAATACTGATTAGATGACAATATCACTTCTGCACTACGAAACATTCACATTTACATCCAACAGACGTAAATTATTTTACAACACACTGATAATCTGGTATTAAGAGATTAAAATCGATACATAAGTTTAAGGTCTAAGAAAAATATTTTCTACTGCGATACTGTTTCTATAAAATCAGAGACTATACCGATTACAAAAAGGAAAATAATATTGATTTTAACAATGATATTTAATCAATTAGTTACCATTTGGGCTGTATAATTCTAAAAGACTGCGTGTAACAAGTATTGTACTTCAGCTTCTAAAACAATGACCTCCATCTCGATCTGTTTTTTCGACCAATTTCCCTGATCCTTTCAGACAATGCTGAGGTGGCCCTTATTGCACGGGAAAATTGATAATATTTTCTTATCAATTTTTGCCACAAACGCTTGTTTCCGCCTGTATTCATAATTCAACTTGTTTAAGGGTTAGGGATCCCAGAGGGTAGATCCCAGAATTTATGAAAACAGCCACAGAATACACTTGTTCACATACAGAATACACCGTCACACACAGTTTTTAAATATTGTTGACCCTAAATAAGAAAATAAATCGAAAATAGCGATTTTTTGTCGACTCTTCTAATAACTTGGGTCTAGAAAATGAGCAGTAATGATGGTCTTTGCCTATCCTATGTTCTGAAACATATTGTCAAAAATCTTGTTAATGATAATAGTTATGGCGACGTTGCTGTTCTATTACTAAAATTTGTTGAAAGAACAGTTGTTGATGAAGAAGGGATCGTCTGAAACCTGAAGTCGTCGCATGTGCAGCACTCTTTCTTATGCGTTCATTAATCTCATTAATTCATCCTGATACGTCTGCGTTTCAAGTCTAACGTCAGTTGACTTGCGAACTGCAGAATGGAGACTTTTTTGTTCATTAAAATGTAAAGTGATATTAAAGCAATTCGAGCGAGTCTTTTGTAAAATTTGGTTTTAAATCCTTTAATGCTATAAGTGCTCTTGAACAAATGTCGTGTTATCGTATTCCTCCTTTAAGCGATTATCAATATTAAAAAGGTTATCGCAAAATAAGTAGTGCGTTCAAAATATCTTATGCGTGTAAACCATGGAACTTCGTTATGGAGGTATTATTGCATCCACTGCAATATTTATCGCATCCATTGTCCATCAGCATCACTATTTCCAGTAAGCGACACGCCAGGCATTATTAGCTCCGAAAAAAACTCTCATTGTCAAGTGTAAAACACTTGTCTTTAATTGACGCGCGGGGTATTCAGATTTAACTCCACCGGATTCCTTTCTCTGGAGTTACCTAAAAGGACGATTGTTATAGAGCCCAATGCAAAATGCTTCAGGTAACACATTTGTACTCAGGACGAATATACGAACATGAATACAGAAAATATAAATGTTCTTTTTATTTTAAAGTAATAGAGTATACCGAAATATTATATTTATTTACTCAGTATATTTTTAGAGCACAAATGGGTGTTTTAGAGAGAAACAAGTATGCAACAGCACACGAGTCTTTTGGAGAAGTGAGTTGACACATTGCTTTAAAAGCGATATTAATTCAATTTCATGAACTAGAATAAAGAAATTGATCCATTAAAATAAAATAATGCACAAATCAGATTTAAAATTGTCAATTGAGAATAAAATTAAATATTTTGAATCCGAAGGATCTGGATTTCATAATCGTGTTTACCTAAGACTGCAATAATTGCATTACTTTCCACGTTCAGGCTAGGTTTAACATTATGATTCTTGTTTGTTAAAAGAGCTCTTCGCTCTGCAAGAATTGTAAAGTTACAGAAACTTCTTAATTTATTTCATTACTGTTATATTCAACAAATAATTGAATGATTTAATAAAACAACACAAGCCAAAACAAGGAAAGAATTCGCCATTCAAAATATTCTAGATTCTGGGCGAAAATGTATATACAAGGGTGAATTTAAAAAGAAAAAAAACATGAATAGTAATAAATAGTAAAGAATATAAACATGATTCAAATATCGATTGTTTGGAGGAACAAGTCTGGCAAATATTTTCGTATGAAGCCACTATTCCCCGCCACGCTCCGTTTCTGCTTGCGCACGTAAACGCCTTACTGGATTTGGAGGGGAAAGGAGTGGAGTCAGGGGAAACTGCCCGTGCTCGTAGGAGAGTGGGGTCTCCCAGGCGGGCAAGTAGCTTGTGCGGGCTAGGGTTGACGCGCCTGCTGTAGTCACCAGAAGGCAGTGAACTGAGAGTGTCTGGCCAAGCGTACGCGCCACTGCCCATCGCCCTCTCGCCCGCGCCATTGCCGACGCCATTGATTTCTCTTAAGAAAGGCAGCCTTATCTTCCGTACAGCTACGCCGACGAACTTGAACGACGACTTCACTGGCTTAGGTGGCTCAGGGAATCAATTGATATCACGGCAGTGTCTCAGACCGGAGGTCCTAGGGTTCGAGTCCCGACGGCGGCACATTTTCGACATTAGCGTGTCAGCCAGGTAAACTCAATCGCTGTCTCCAGACAGCTGTCTCCAGAGAAGCGGCCGGCTGCTCTGATTGGTAGTTTTCTGTGGTTTCGCTGATCAACACCAGACGGATGCCGAAGCAGGCTATCCAGACCGTCTTGTCTGTCCTTGTTTCTTTGTAAATAAGTGTTTTATAAACGTTGATGTTGTGTTTCCCTAATGATGATTATAACAGAATTTCGTCAAGGAGTATTTAAGAACCAAACGTGTGTTCAGTTAAATACGATACTACTGACAATCAACAGTGTATTTTGATAGATAGCACTGAAACACATCGCGCAAGTGGAAGTATGACGAAGACAGCATCAATAGCAAGATATACTCCTGACTGACCAAATTGCGAAATTGGCAATTCAAGCACAACAAAATACTCATCAAATTTCTTTGTTTCCGGCATACTTAAGTGAACAGAAATATTCGATCTTATATGCCCAACTATTTGAGCAACATATGGAAGCAAAAAATATTACAACTGAAACAGAAAAGAAACTTAATTTTAGTAGTAAGGCAAGCTTGAAGATAAAAGTAATTACTTATTTTAATAATATGCTCTAATAAATAAAATTTATAACTTCGTAGACATCACATTCCATTTTCGTGGTTCTTTTCGTTCTCTGGTTCTTTTCACTTTCTTGTTTACTAAGTACACCATGAAGGGGGGTATGGTGGGGCCCCAGTTTCGAAAAAGTGCATAGTCTTGTTCCTATAATGTAGTAAATGACTTCCTCTAACATGTGTAGGCAAAATAAACGTTTAGTGTGTGCCCTTGACATGTGTGCCCTTGACACCGAAAATATGATTAATAAGAAAATATCCGTCCGTCTGATTGTCCGTCTGTCTTTCCATGTCTGTGGTCAACGCTAGCGATTGAACCGTTCACACGATTTCCTCCAAAATTGCCCGATCGATCTGAACGAATCCTTGAGGTATGAAACAAATATTTTGATTTTGGAGGGTACTTTACATAAGCCTCAACATTTTCGAAATTTTCTCAAAAATGTCTTCAATGTTTGTTAGTAAACTTTGTCCTCAGTTAGCAAAGAAACGCGTTAAAAATAGCGTTGGTCTAATTTTCACTGAATTTTCTAAATACTTGAAATTTTCAAAATTTTGAAATATATTCGGCTTCTTACTACAGCTACAGTATTAGATAGAGATTTTTTCCTTTCGAAATCTTTTTTTAAAAGCTAGATTTTTAAAATAAGGTCAGTAAAATTTTTCGGAAATATGAGTAGTTTTTGCGTAACATTGCGTGAAATATAGGGAATATTTAAACAATTTCTCAAAAAAGGCTCCAATTTCTCCTTAACATTTTCTTTGAATGTAGCAGAAAATGCGAAAAAATTACTTTGGTTCCGTTTTCGGCGAACTCTCTGTTCGCACAAATGCTGCAAAAAATGAACATCGCAAAAGTACAACATTGATGAGACAGATTTCTTAGTTAAGAAATTTTGTTCTAAAATCATAGACATTTAAATAGGATTATGTGCAATTTTTTGGAAAAAACTCATAGTTTTCGAGCAATTTTTACTGGAATGCAACGTACAACAAATAATTTCTGAAAAATGGTAATACATTTTTATTTACAGTTTTCCCCAGATAAAGCAAAGAACGCTTAAAAATGGAGCAGGACTCATTTTCATTGAACTCTAAATTTTCGAAAATTTGAAACAAAATGTTAATTTTGCAAAAGTACAATATTGACGTCTGAGATTTTTTCACTTGAATGACACTGTTCTTTAAAACTGGATCCTGAAATAATATGATGTAAAAAATCTCTTAATTTTTGAAATTTTCAAATACAAAAGTTCAACCGTTTTTAACAGTCGGGGAAGTTGGATTTAGATGTGTTTCTGGTGGTGAAGGGGTAACGTAAATTTCACGCAAACTCTGAGTACGAATCCCAGCGCGGATTAAAAATGTTGTTGGTTAATAAAGCATTAATAATGCGCAGCCTTTACAATAATGTGAGAAAACGTATGGTGTTGTAGCGCCACTGTTTATTTAATTATACTCCTTTTTCTTTACTACTTAATGAAATTGGTCCAGACATTTTTCTTGGATTCATAAGCTTACTACAGAAACCTTGCTTGGCGTTTATATGGCAGGGAGAGAATGACATTATCGACTGTGACTATCATCTTTTCGCGTGTTCTCTTATTGGTTAAGAGAATTCGTTCCTTTTTTACTTGCAATTCATTCGCTCTAAATTAATCCTTAATCACTTCATGGCATGTTTTCACACTTCACACGGCATTGCCATATCAAGTTGTAATTCCCGAACCATCGCATTGACTCTCTTGTTCTCAAGTGCAAGATAAGAGAAGATTGCTGAAGTTTTCTCTCGAATTTCTAAAGAATGTGAATATCAAATAGACTGAAGGGATTGTTGCCGAGTTGCTGTTGTTGTGGGCCGTAATAGTACAGCGAGTGCTATGCTCTTTCTTATTTTAGGCCCTACGTCTTTCATAACTACCATATACCATCGGTGCACTAGGATGTGCCCCGTGTGTATAGCAAAAATATACCAATTTTTACTTTCTCGAATTAAAATTACAGCAATAAATGCGACAAAAAATTGATCTCGAGATTGTAGGAGAAATGCGCGTTTGGTACACGAAATGTGTTTACTTTCTCGTATACTTCGAATTTAGGCAGTTATTTTTATCATTTTCCCACCTAATTATTTACGTAACTAGAACAGAAAGTGAGTCTTTTGCTTGCGACTAAAATGCTGGCATTTTGGATTGAGTACGCCAGACACTTTTGTGCGAGTTGCCTACTTTATTTTATTTTCTCACCTGATTTCGTATTTACGTAGTAAAAAGAGAAATGGTGACGTGGCAAAAATCAGCGATTTTTTTACAGAAAAACTCGTATTGTGGGGCACTGGTATTAAAAAAGTGGATTAATCTTGTTATTATGTTTAATAAATTACTTCCTCTAACACGTTGTATAGTCAGAATCCACATTTTGTGTCCATAATACCGAAAAATTGGTTGACGACAAATTGTGTCTGCTGACTACAAATTGTGTCTACAACTACAATATTGAAGATAAATTAAAAAAAATCTGTTGTTCAAAGACAGGTCTTGAAATAGTACAATTTTTCGAAAATATGAGAAGTGACGGCAAAATAAGAGGCACTGGTATCATTTTCGACGAACTATATATTTTCGAAAAGTGCAAAAAATTGCAAAAAGTTAACATTCCAAAACAACAATATTCAAGATAAAAAAATTGTCTTGAACAAAGTCTGTTCTACAAGATTACATTCTTAGAAAAGGATATATACAATTTCTTGACCAAAAAGTACTTTTTGCATAATTTCACTTTGAAGATAACGTATTTTTTTTTAATTTCTCGAAAACCTCTCCAATTTTTTTCTTTATTGTTTCTACGGATAGAAGAAGGGACACGCATCTATCTGAATTTTCGAAAATTGCCGAAGTTAGAAATAATTTGCGAAAGTATGTTCTGTTGCATCACCAATAGTTTTAAAATGAAATCTGGTCTAAAAATATATATTTAAATTAGTTCAGGTATTTTTTGAGGAAAAACAAGTAGTATTGGCATAATTTATTTTTGTAATTAAAAAGTTTTGAAGTTTTTTAAAAACGTTTTTAAAAAATTATCAAAAGTATTTTTTGCATACTTCATCTTCCAGAAAATGTTTCACAATAATTATGCCGATCCCAAAGCTCTTTCTTATTTTATTTTATTTTATTTTATGTCGCATCAACTACAAAAGGTTATTAGCGACAACTACAAAATAACATTGATATTTTTGTATATAGAAAGTTATGACATTTACAGGACATAGAACATTATAGGTATTCACATTACATTATTAAAGTTTATACACATGTCATATATCCCCATACAATTTTCTGCTTTTCAAAAACTTGAGAAACCGATTACATTGATCTCTGTCCTTTAATACACTTGACATGTCGTTCTCAACACCATGTCTCGTTCGGTCAGTCTCAAACCTTGGGCACAGAAATAAGTGATTAACACACATAGAAACATTACACATATTACACATAACAGCTGTTTTTCCTGAAATCAGATGGGCATGTGTGAGCTTGGTGTGACCTATTCTGCATCTAGTTAACACAACCTGGTCAGCTCTGCAGAAGAATGTGGCTGGATTGTAGTCATCGTATTCACATATACTTCTTAATTTACATTGGGCGTCGTTATTCCATTCCTGTCTGTCCAATTCTTGTAATTTTCCTTTGATGTTGGCGTGATGGTGGTATTATGGGAAGGTTACTTCTTTCATCAAGTTGTGACCCCTCTTTTGCAGATGGTGGTATTATGGGAAGGTTACTTCTTTCATCAAGTTGTGACCCCTCTTTTGCAGATCTGTCTGCCAGCTCATTCTCCGTGATACCCACATGAGCCGGGATCCATCCAAAAACTATATCTTTACCTTTAAAGTTCAAGTTTCTGATCATACTAACAATGTCTAAAGCTAGCGGGTTTCCTGAATAAAAGACATTTCCAATAGTCGACAGAGCCAATTTGGAGTCTGTTACTATCAAAAATTTACGTTCATTGTCTTCGCGAATGTAGTCTAGTGCTGTGATGATGGCATATAATTCGCTGGACAGGACTGAGTACTTGTCGGGCAGTTTGGTTGATATTACTCTTGTTGACGTTACAGAGGCACATCCCACTAAGTTGCTACTTTTCGAGCCATCTGTGTATATTTTGTTGTAGTTCTCATATTTGGCAATTTATTCTCCTATTCTGACTCCTATCTCTTGGTTGTGAATTTTTTACTTCTTAGGATTGTTTGTCAGCTCCTCAGCTTTAATGTCCTGCATGGTCCATGGTGCATAGTCAGTGATACTGATGGGTTTAAGAGGGGGAATTTTTTCTGATATTGTGCTTAGTATTTGCATAGCCCGTACAGTGATTGGTTTTGGTAGTTTCTTTTTGAAACATAATTTCTTCCTATGTCTGTATGTCAGCTGGTAAATTTGGTTCACAGGGTTGCCACAGTTAGCTGTAACTTTGATTATATATCCTACAATTAGATTTCTTCTTCTTTTATCCAGGGGTGGTAAATTAGCTTCCTGTAACATGCTTATCACCGGACTTGTTCTATATGCTCCGCATATAAGCCTGGCACCAGTGTTATTGATAGGGTCGAGTATTCTTTTAATATTCTTATTTGCAGCATCGTAGAATATGCTGCCATAATCCATTTTAGCCCTGATCAACGCCTGATATGTTCTTCTAAGCATAGTATAATCGGCCCCCCACGCCGAATGGCTTATGATTTTCATCAAGTTTAGCCTTTTCGTGCATTCCACTTTCAGGCTTTTAATATGAGGTATCCAGGATAATCTTTCGTCAAGTGTCAGGCCTAAGACTTTTAAGGTTTTACATTGTTTTATCTTGTGTTCACCGATATTCAGGGATAGAGTCTTCTCAGTGGATCGTTTCCTGGAGAAAATTATGAATGTGGATTTCGTCTTGGAGAATTTTAGACCAACTTCAGTGGAGAACAGCAGGATGGTGTCTAAGATGTTTTGCGCTATAACTGCTATGGAAGACAGATGTTTACCAGTGATGCATATATTACAGTCATCCGCATACATGCTTACTAGCGCGGGAGGTTTGATTTTGGTCTGCAGTTCATTTATTATCAACAAAAACAAGGTCACACTAAGCACAGAGCCCTGCGGTACTCCATTTGTCAGCATATATCTCTCTGATAAGGCTCCTCTTACTCTGACATTAATGTAACGTTCTTTAACGAAGTTATGCACAAACTTAGCTATGTTGCCTTTAATTCCATGTTTCGTTATTATGTCCATAATACGCCGTCGCCAAACCATCTCATATGCCTTTTCGATGTCGAGGCTTAGTACCACTGTGAACATGTTATTGGCGAATCCATTGTAGATGCTGTTCTCAATTATTGCAATGCTGTCTAAGGCAGATCGGTTCTTGCGAAAACCACTTTGATGAGGCGATATTAGCTGATGTTTTTCTAGGTACCATTTAAGTCTGTAGTTCACTACCTTCTCAAGTAATTTACACAGACAACACGTTAGGGCAATAGGCCTGTAGCTGTCTATTAAAAATTGGTCCTTACCAGGCTTGTGAATTGGAACAATAACCGCTTCTGACCATTTTTGTGGGAAGACATTGTTTAAATATAGATAATTGTAAATGTCTAAAAGAACACTGATAGCTTCTTCAGGGAGCATCCGGATAAATATGTTAGGTATTCCGTCGGGACCGGCGCTTGTGTCTTTTAGTTGACGTATATTGACCTTAAGTTCTCGGAGCGTAATGGGTACATTCAGTTGTACGGAATCATCTATTTCATCTTCTTCTACTTCCAGATTTAGGGGAGATCTCTCAGTTTCTTCTTTATGTTTCGTGAAGCTATCCGCAAGGTTCGCATCACTAGAATTGGAGGCGAAAAACTTTCCAAAGCTATCTGCAATATCACACGGGTCCTGAATGAATTGTCCGTCTGGCGTATACATAGACTTCGGGTAATTTGTTCTGAATTTTCCATGGATAGCGTTTATTTTCTTCCAAGCCTCCGTGTAGTTCAGTTTACTGTTTAAGGATGAAATGTATTCCTTCCAGCAGCTCCTTTTTAGATTGTTTTATGATTCTTCTTGCCCTGGCTCGTGCTGATTTAAACTTGAATTTATTTTCATTTGTGTTATGTTTCTTAAATACATTAAACCAGTGCTTGTAATTCTTAACCGCTTCTTCACATTCCTTTGTCCACCAAGGTAGTTTCTTCTTACTTTTAGTATTTTTTGTTTTGGGTATAGTCACATCCGCTGTCGACAATATAAGTTCTGTAAAGTTGTTCACAATATCGTTTATTTGCACTGAATCGTCGATGTTCAATTTCTTAAGGTTCTGAACTTTGCTCGCAATGATGTCTTGGTACGACTTCCAGTTAGCCTTTTTAAATATCCATCTGGGCATATAGATGTCCTCAGGAATAATCGAATTATCATATGACAATGCTATAGGATAATGATCACTGTTGTGAAGGTCTTCCATCACGTTCCATTTTAGATATCTGGCCAAAGTTGGAGTGCAGATGCTTAGGTCGATGCAAGATGAGTTGCCGCTACCCGCATTGAAGTATGTAGATTTTCTGCAATCGTTCAAGACTATAAGATCTTCATTGTTCGCAAATTCACCAACAATTTTCCCTCTACGATCAGTTCTGGTTGATCCCCAAATCAAGTTGTGGCTATTAAAATCGCCGACTATCAGTACCGGGCCAGATATTTATGAAAATAAGTTGTCTAGGTGGCGAGATTCTAGCTGAAACGCATTAGGAATGTATACATTACACAAATGAAAACTACTACCGCCAATATGCAGCCGTATCACACATACTTCTAGGTCACTTGTAATAGCGCATTCACTACACTTGATCGACGTATGAACATAAATCGCAACACCACCACTGGCATTTCCACATATCACTCTGTTTTTATAAAAACATTGATAACCTTTTATATTAAAATGGTACTTATTTTTGAAATTGGTTTCTTGGATGCACAGTATATCATGGTTTTCGTCTTTTAGAATCTTCTGAAGAAATTCATATCTAGTGAAAAAACCGTTCACATTCCATTGTAAAATTCTTATCTTCATATTTGACGATCTTCGCTTGTTAATTCGTCGTTGTCAGACGATTCCTTTGAAGAATCTGAGAGGACTGGGTTCTTAAGTGTCTTCATAATTCTCGTAAATCTTGATTTTATTCCTCTGTCAGACAGTAATGGATATATTTCTTTAAGCATTTCAATTAGCCTGTCTGTCTCTTTGGTGTAACTGAGAGATATTTGAAGAGGGTTACTTAAGCCATAAGTATTTTCCAGAAAGTCTTTTAGTTGCTCGTACGTTAGTACATTGTTGGATCCTTCTATTCTTTCTTTCGCTGGGGCTAGTTGCTCCACTATGCTTTTCTTGTTGCAGACGCTACTAACGGTGTTCTCCCTGGATACCTTCCTTTTCTTTTTCTTAGTTTGTTTTTCCGAACCGTTAATTTTTCCCTGGGGACAGTTGAATTGTTCTTCCTGAAGTTCACTTGAATTGTTGCTGGGAATACTTGTGATCTGTGATAAGGCTCTCTTAACAGGCTTGCCTTGGTCAAGTGGGGGAAATTCATGGTAACTAGGAACCTTATCTCTTTGTTCGTTGTTAGCGGCTACATTGTTGTCAATTATGTCTTCCGATTGGTTGCGGTTAATGTCTCCTACATTTTTACAGTTTTTGGCAATATGACCTTCTTCCTTGCACTTAATGATACCGCTTGACATGTAAATCCAGTTTCTTTCTCCTTTGTATGTGATCAGTATGGCTTCAGGTATCAAACTTAATGAGTCTTCCGGAACGAACACCTGTCTACGGAAACTTAAGATATGAGTGAACTGTTCTTTACCAAAACCAGCTCTGAGAAACGACACTTGAGAACTGCGTATCACTTTTAATTTATCTAGTTCATCTTCAATTACTGCATTAGGAATCATAGGATACACATTTGAAATTACGATACGTTTCTGTCTACTCACAAGAGACCGAATATTTTGGGAGGAGCCCTCAATATTAATAGTCTTGTACTTCTTTGTTAATTCATCGACTAACTGCTTACTGCTCAAAAATACACACACCCTGTTATTTGAAATTTTTGAAGCATACGTGATGTGACTAGGCGGAACAATCGATGCTAAAGCTTCTACGTACCTTTCGAGGGGTGTGCTGTGGTCTTTGCCTTCAATTATAATACCTTGTTCCTTCTCCGGGTACATGGCATTGAGAGCGACTCTGTTGTAACTTGGACGGCCGGTGTGGTTTCCTTCAGCGGGCTGGCTCCTGTAGTCAGAGGCCTGCCCTCGGGTAGCGGCTTCGGCATCCGCCATTTATTTTCTGTTCCCCATTCACAATGAGAAACAGATCGATCGTAATCAGAACAGTTATATGCACTGAAGTAGACTGCTTACTTTACACTGACACTTAAACTTCTTGAGTTCGATGAAAACACGTAAACGAGTCACAGACCGCGAGGCTCTACCCCAAAGCTCTTATAACACAGTGGGAAAAATATATTAAGTTGGTATATTTCTCGATGTATAAGTATTACAGAAATTAAATGATGTCGCTGCAAAATATCTTTCATTTCATTAAGTCCATTCGCAAATTTTTAGAAACCCTGTTCATATCGACATCAAATTGGCATGGATATACTTCAACAATTGCAGCGGTGTACTGTGAATGTGGACTGAATTTAGAAAGTATGTGTGCTATTTTTCACACTTTGTAGAGCTATTTTGAATTTCTTGAAATATTGAAATATTGCGGATATCAAAGTGTGTCGTTTGCCTGGTCTATGGGACTGTCGAGTCTAGATTTGGCCCCTGAACATATTGTTTTAATTTTTATCTAGATGACCGGGATTCGCAGTGATGATAAATGAGAGAAAATAATTTTAGTGTGTTTATAATTTAACAGTGGGGTATCCTTTTTTCTTTTGAGACAATCAATCTACAAGATTTCAAAAAAAAATATTTTTCATGTTGGAACACGACGTTTAACGTAACGTGCAATGTAACGATGTAACAATATTCACGTAATGTGCAATGTAATGTGCAATGTAAATCACAGTTTTCAAAACTACCCATCGTCAGGTGTGAACAAAAAATTGTCTGAAAATGAAAACAAATTTTGATGATTTTGTTTAGAATGGAAGTATTAAAAAAGATATAAAATTTGTTTATTTTTGACTATTTTAAATATTGCTATATTTATTTTGAAGTTTTGTTAATAAAACACATGTAAATATTCATTTATCTGATGTTATTGTATACATACAACGAGGGTGAAAACAAAGATTGCTAGTGGAAGTTTGTCATAATTGGAGGCAAAACTATTTTACTCGTACAAACGATGCTCAAATGATGCTCGAAAAGGGCAAACAGCGGTGTTGGCGTGAGTGTTAGCGTAGTTTCGATATTTGGTTCCAATATGTATTTTTTGGGTCGCAGAAAACGAATAACTAATTCACGGAAACGCGGTTTGCCACCAAGAAGTTTGCCTGGCAACATGTTTTTCATGGGCGAAAAATGTGTAAAATCCCCACTTTTTTCAGTTTTCTTTTCAAATAAATTGACAAGCATTTTTTTTCTAAATAATGATCCTAAACGAAATAAAATTACCTGTATTTGTTGTCTTAATGTTTGTCTTCAACCAACAGTTTAGCCATGTGGGCACCACAAAATTTCGTTTAAGAGCCAAAAACTTGTAAAACGGAAATTAACCCAATTTATCTCAAACTAACTTAAAACTGCTATTCCTTGTATCTGCTAATTTGATATGAAATGAAGGACATCAAACTGATCTGTATTTCATGGTGATATTTTATTCTTCGGTCAACCACTTAGCCACGAGAGCGCCGCGAAATTAGATATTAGAGTGTAGACTTTTCTTACAGTTTTAATCGTTTGCATTTATGGTGTGAAACATTGCAATTTTTACCGTGCGTAGATAGGTGTTGTATGTCCCCCTGAAGTGTTTCAAACGAGATGGACATTGGGAATGATTCCAATGCAACAAGTTTGTGATCAGTTCTAAAACTCCTGTGTTATATTTCATTCTTCAAAACAGCACACGAACTAAACGACTCAAGGATAGAACGGCACGACGAGGACGGGACCATGATGTATGCAGCAACTTCCTTTACCTTAAAATCTTGACTTATTTTCAATCAAATCTGGTGTTGAGACTGATATAATGAACTGCCATACTGATTGAGATTTGCACCGTAAGCGCATCAAAAGAGTTTTCGTTGGCAACTCCGCAACTGGATGACGCCATGGAGCTTCGCAACTGGTTGACTGGTTGGCGGTATCTTACAAGATAGACGCATTTGGTATCGCCCCTTTCATTTTTTGTGTTTTATAATGATTTTGTACATTGTAATTTCTGTTATGAAAAAGATGATCAAGTAAATTAGGAATTCCAGAATGTGATATAAATTTTTAAGAATTTAAGAGACTACAAATTAATGATTGTGTCAAAACGAATCAACAATTTATATATTTTTTCATTAAATCACTGCATTAATTTCATGACAGACATTTACGGCCGGTTTCACCAACGCTAATCAAAAGCTTTGACGGATATCAAAACATTGATGGCACGTCAAACTCCCTATTTACCAAGGTCCTTTCGCCTAACGATCGTCAAAATATTCGTCAAATTTTGACGGACCGGTACCCCGTCATCAACATCTTTGACAACTCATTAAACTGCAGTTGTGAGGTTAGGGTGGATCAACCGCGTGCATTGTATTTCATTAACTAAGTTATTTTACTTTTTTGCTGTTCACGTGGGCCGCCAAAAATATCATGGGAGATATTTTTGAGGATTAACTTTTGTGTATTTTCAAACCACGGATTCAGAACAAGCAATCATTAAAAAATAAATCCTTTTTATTAAGTGGAAGATCCTCAATTCGTAACAAGAGGATGTCGAGAACGGTGTTCCGGAAGAATTTAGAAAAAATAAAACCGTGTCGGGAATATCCCTCAAACAGAAATAAGTCTCGTACGCTCAGTTGATAGCTTTAAAATTTTATGCTGCAGGACATTTCCTCCGGCCATTGCAATGGAATTTAGTCATCACAGAGTGTGATTGCGTAAATAAAAAGATTTTTTCTTTCGCAAATCCTTCTCTACATCCACAGTACGTGGTATTTCCACGTGGTGCCGACGCCTAAGGCGAGCTATTTTTTAGAAAAGCGAACCGTCCGGGAGATAAAGAGATGATATACTGCACATATGTGCCAATTTTGTCTGCGGGGTAATTAAGTTAGAACGATTCAGAAATCGAAAAACGTATTTGTTCGTAAATGTGGAAATATGTAATAGTTCAAACGTCATCAGTAGTCAACAGGTTCAGTAGCCAATGTGGAACAACGTTGTAATTTGATATAATGTTGGTGAAAAGTGAGGATGCTTCAATATTTTGACGTTCGTCAAAAATGACGATCGTCGACAGATTTGACGAGTGTTGGTGAAATCGACAGCTACTATTTTCTGTGACGAGTGACGATGCCGTTAATTTGAATGTTATGACGATGGCGTATTGAATAGTTTTGAATCTGTGCTTCAAATTTTGTTCCATATTTTAAAGAGACCTTCAGTTAATATCTTGTGATCTATTTACGGTGATGTTTAGTATATTGATTTTGTACCTCCCTTCAAACAATTTTGTAGATCACGTACCTTTGCAAACATATCGAATCATAATTTTTGATATACTGAATACACACCAATTCTAGAGTTTCAAAATATAACGTTTATTACTTGTTGCTCTTGTCTCAGATCTATAATATTTAATGCCAATTTTATCGCGTACTACATTAAAACGCATTCGCGACGTGACTGCTGCTCGTTCTAGACTTCTTACTTCTACACGTTGAAAGCCTTCGCACACATAAACAATAGTTTAGATCAACATATCTGAAAGCTGGAAAGGGTCATTCACTACACAAACGGTTGATCACAAGTCGGCAAAACTGCAAATCTTCCCAACCGTCCACCCGAGACCTATTTAAGACAAAGGCATTAATTTGGGCGACCTCTTTACACCTGAACAAGTGAACAAATTACGATGTATCGCCCAAAACATGAATGTTGTATTTGCAACTCTACTCTTCTGGTACAACGGACCAACACTATTCAGCGAGATTAGGCACGCAAACCATTATCAAAACTGCATCTGAGAGAACTTTTAAGAATTTATTTACGCTCAGAAAAACACTACACCCCGCATTGTCTCCACATGAACCTTATCGGCAAAGATAGCTCCGGGCAACAACTGATGTTACGTTAGTGCCTCTGCCATGGAGGACGTGGAATTCGAGTCCAGTGACGGTGGCAGGAGTTGCGATTCTAGCTTGACAGCGAGGTCAAATTCAACCGCTATCTGGAGAAGAATTCTAGTGGTCGGCTGCTCTATTCGGTAGTTTTCCGTGGTTTCTCCGATCAACACCTGGCGAATGTTGAAGCAGTACTCTAACAAACAGGCCACGGAGCGCGCGCGATCTTTCCTTCCTTTTCCTTGTCCTATCCCTTACTTACACACACTTACATGCACTACACAACACTATCACACTCGTCGGGAGTTTAGAGCATATCGCGGCTGGGGCGGTGCCTCGCTGGTGGGAGATACATGGGGGAAACCCCTTAAGCCGGCGTAGGTCGGTGACGGATCTCGCCAGCCAGCGGGGGGAGATAAACGCCACCTCCCGC
Source organism: Teleogryllus occipitalis (assembly GCA_011170035.1). Lineage (NCBI taxonomy): Eukaryota > Metazoa > Arthropoda > Insecta > Orthoptera > Gryllidae > Teleogryllus > Teleogryllus occipitalis. The sequence goes on from BLKR01002909.1 coordinate 130,043, forward strand.
GATGAAAACTTGCAGTACTCGTACGGGAACTTAACAATGGACGCGCCTGGAATCACTAATAAATCAATTAATCAATCAATCTAACGCGTTGTGTAGTCAAAATCCAAGTTTTGTGCGTCCTTGATACCGAAAAATCGATTGACGGAAAAATGTTCGTCCGTGATGTGGCCGACGATAGCGCCTAAACCCTTCAGTTGATTTTTCTCCAAAATTGATATTCCCCGATCAATTTAAGGAACTCGAAGCTTTCTGAATTTAAAAGTATCTTTTGATTTTGGGGGTACTTTGCATGAAGCCTCAAAAAATATTTCAAAAATTCTCAAAAATGGCCCCAATTTTTTTCATTAAAGTTGTTTCTAAGGTAAGCATAAAGGACGCTTAAGAACTTGGTACATTTTCGTTTGCCAAAAGTTCATTTCGTAATTTTTACTTGAAGTTAATGCACTTTATTAAAAAAACATTTTCTCAAAACCGCTGCAAATGTTTTTTGAAAATTTTTCCGCAAATAAAATGAGAGACGCTTAAATAACGCATAATGGCGCGGATCTCATTTTCGATGAACTTTCTGAATTTTCGAAAATAAATCTAGAAGTAATGCGAGAAAGCGTGTTCTAATGGGACACTGCTACTTATTTTTACAATGTTAATCGTTATATACTTTGTTTTTTCCAATTAAAATAAATATTGAATAAATATTATTATTTGCAATAATTATTGCTACACATCTGTATTGCACACAACATAAATTACATAAAGGAATTAGTAAGTGAGGAAGGAAAAGTAAAGTGCCATTCTCATTGTAAAATCTAGGCATATTTTGAAAATTAGCAGCGAATCTATTGATTACAGAAAACATGTCGAATACATGAAATGTAGGCGAGATTTTATCATCTTTCATTTCATACCTAGTCATCTACGAGCAGTAGATTTTAAAGTTTTAAAGTAAAACGGAATCATTCCGTTTTTAACCTTTTTTACTTATAGTACCATATTTCGCAGTGTTCTGTTGTAAACCTGAATAGAGGAAAAACTTAAAGTCATCAAAAGTAAGTAATTATATCTTCTTTTTGTTCACATACGATCATTATTTACGATTTTTTATTTTGAATGAAATTAAGAACAACGGGTGACTGAAGCGTTCTATTCAGGAGAGAGTTAACGTAAAATATTTTTAAAACTAAATCTTATACCATAAATAAATAGAAACACTTCCTCTTTCATTTATGAGCTTCGGTCCACGTGCAAAATTTCGATAGAGGTAAGATATCAACACGTTTCTTAGTTGAGAACACGTCAGATTTTCATCCTTCTAATTCAATATGCATTTACAGTAATTAGTGAGACATGGTGCAGCTTAGGTGCAGAAGGTCGTTGTCAAACCAACACTGCAGCTACCGTGGTATTGAACGCTACCGACCTTCCGCACGACATCAACGCGGGACTATCTGCGTAAACATTCAAGCGAGGCCGCTCCGTGCGGAGATCTCAGTAATAGATGATGAGCAGTGAATGAAGTGAACGAGCTTCGTTGGGTCGCTTCGTCGTACGATTGGTCCTTTGTTTTCCCAGCTTTGTTCTTGTGACCCCTGAGTTCTCGTTTCAACACTGACTGAAGAACACTCTTTACATTGAATATTTTTTCATAGATCAATCATTCTTTTCATTCTCTTAACTATTAATCATAAAAACAATAACATATCTCAGTTAAGAAATTTCGTTCAGCACAGCGAATCGATGACGCGTATCAATTGTCATATTTGGCCCGTACACGCTTTGTCGCAAACCCCTGTAATTATCAAATCTCTATTTGAAAAATGATGTATTCTGCATTTATTTTTGGCAGGGCAGAAACTCGACAGTTTGAAATAATAATAGTTAATAATAATAATAATAATAATAATAATAATAATAATAATAATAATAATAATATCCATAGATCATATGGTCGCAGCCAGCTCAATTCTAGCTAAGTTCGAATGCCTGAAAAGGCACGATAAGTACCTTCTCAGGTAGATCTGCAACACCCTGAAAGCTCCGAACATATGCAGCAAGCGGTGCGAACACGTAACAAAACCTGTGAACTCCATCGGTCGGGGTACATACTATACGAGGAACCCATCATACTGACAGCTTTGTCAGCTACTGCTAGCAACAGAACTGCAGTAATCTGCAATGATCCATGTCCTCAATCTGCAGTTGCCCGAACACTCATTTTATCAGTGATTTCTTTTACAGTTAACTCATTTGTAATTGGCTTCATCACTATCTCTTAGAATGTCATGAGTAACTCTATAATCAAGGAGGCAGAGAAACGAAATCGGCGTCAGTTGGTTGTGAGCGTGAAAAATACAGTGATAAGATTTTATACAATTAAATACTGACATATTGTTTTCGTGTTTACACTTAGAACAGGTCCCCAACACATTTTAGAAATTTTTTAATTATTTTATTCCTCATCAAGTAAACATATTCTTCCAACGATATTTCGGGAGTAACGGGAGTTGCAACGAGGTTTCGAGAGTGCACCCCCATCTTCAGGTTGTTGTTTTTTTAATTAAGAAATTTCAAGAAGCAACAGAAGAGATCTCAGTCTATTAGTATTCCATGTCTCTTCGACTTCCAATTAGGGGACGTTCATTCATTTTAAATTTTTCTTGCTTGTTACGAACAGACGTTTGGTAGCTCACACTTGTACGAAGTTTATGTCGAGAATCGGAAGCTAGAGTGAAAAGGTTTTTGTGTGAAAAGTTAAATGCATTTACATGAAGCATTTTCTCTGATTGTTAGGCAACCCCGTATGCACAGATGTTCGGCATGAAATCTCCTTGCGTGCGTCAGAACGTGACGCGTGAATGTGTATGTATCCATAGGTGCCTCTCTCTACGTATACAGAGATATATGTACATGTATAAACTGATATTGTTGCCATTTTAACATTAAAATTTTTAAATTATTAAAAATAATAAATTATAAACATACTACAGGTCATCCGTCCACAATGAAGAAATGAAATAAAACTCCCAGGATAATTGTCTATTATTTTACTTCTCACTACGTATTAGAGGTAAAGAGAAAGCACTGTGATGCTGCGGAAAAAATCGATTGTTTTTCGACAGAAAAACTCGTATTGCTGGGCTCTGATATTTTAAAGTGTATACATTTTATTCTACTTGTAGTAAATTACTTCCTGTAACACGTTGTGAAGGATCCTTGTTTTGTTGGTCATTGATACCGAAAAATTGACCGCAAAGCGTCTGTCTTGTTTGAATAACGGTAGAGATCAGACTGTTTTCTCCAAAACTGACATTCCACAATCGATCTGGACAAAAATGATGCCCTGTGAAAAAAAACAGAAGAACATTTCTTCTCCATTGACATCCTCTTATTGTTTCTGGAGCAGCGTCAGGTTAAAAAGTGTGAAGGCAGTGAGTTCATTGCATTCCAATGACACAAAGAATTCTAGTTCAACAGCACCACACGCATGCAAGACAATTATGAATGTATCGTACGGAATATTTACACCTGCTACTAATTAGTGACGTTTGTAAAGTTATGATTGCTCGTAATCTAATCCGTTGTCTATGCACTGCGTTACAGAAATTTTAATAACATGTTCTGCGTTTTGGTAACGACTAGTTCTAGTTCTCTTCCCCGATCGTATTGTGCATTTATAACCCTCTTAATATGTACAACCTCAAATTGTCGTTAAATTGATCTTCATTTGCATCATGACAAACCGAAGCGTCGCCAAGGATCCTTTTCGGTATACAAGAACTAAGAGCAAGCACATTATTATTTATTAGATTTAATAGTTCATTGATTGTTGGTGGCACGCAATAGAAATCATGTCACATTATAGACCCAATAAACGGGTCCAGGGCCATTAATGTGACATCAGTGATCCGTTTTAGCTGCATTCAGAGAAATCAGGCACTTGTACAAATTCTAGGTCATTATGTCAAGGTATTTTGAAAGAAAAATTATCTGCTTTTTTTTATTGCAGCGAGCAATTCTATATATATGTTCGCTTTCGTCAGTATTATAATGAATGGACATCATGCGTAGCTGTAACCAAGATGGGACAGGTATAGGGATCCCTCGTCATAGTGACAGTGGGTTTATTTATTATACGTTTAAGAAACCTCACACAATAACTAGAATTAGCGTACCATAGTCATTGAATACCTTCACTCCCACGAAAGAGATTAAAATAATCTGATGGAATAATAATGGTATCAAGGAATGGAGGATAATTTATCTTATTTCACATAAATTATTTTAATTTTGTATTATTGATTAATTGATAAGGATTATTTCGTGTTTCTGGGCGTGTCAACTGCCAAGGTTTTTAGGTTCCGTAAGTGTAAAGAATTTTTTTTATCGCGCAAGGTGGCGGTGGCATTCCCATGCTGGATGGCGATATTTGATGCCGATCTACACGTCGGCTTACGGGGTTATCTCCAACCACGTATTTCCCGCCAGCAAGGCACCGCCTCTACCGGGCCAAGTTCTAAGCTCCCAACTGATCTCCATCCGACAAGTGTGGCAGTTTAGTGCATGTTAGTGTAAGTGTGTGTAAGTTAGTTGTGACGTCAGGACAAGGAAGAGGAACGTAAAGATAGCGCGGTCCGTGGCCCGTTTGTTAGGACAGTAATCTCCGGCATTCGCCTGGTGTTGATTGGAGAAACCGCGGAAAACTTCCGATCAGAGCCGCTGGCCGCAACAATTCTCCTCCAGACAGCGGCTGAAGTAGACCTAGAAGCTAGGAGCTAGTATCGAAAATTCACACTCGAATCCTAGTACATCTCGATCAGAGGCAGGCGGGAAATACGTGGTTGGAGATAACCCTGTAAGCCGACGTGTAGGTCGGCATCAAATCTCACCACATCTCGTCACTGACATCAGCTGATGTCCTGAGCCACCCAATTCAGTATCCGGCACAGACTTACACGTCAACTTGTGAGGTTTTCTGCAATCAGGTATCTCTTAAGAGCGGGGCAACCCCCCAGCCGTGAAAATGTGGATGCCGGGACGCGTATAAGCAAACTGCACATTTATTCGGCAGCGGGCTTCCCTGATTGGCCGGCGGACACGGAGCGCGAAACAGCGCGAAATTCGATGTTCTCTGTCTACGGAGCCCTGCAGAGCCACAGCAAGCGTCAGTGACTGACTTAGGCTCTGTGGTCTTAGGCAAAGCGATCGACTCTACGTTTTCGGACGTTTTTCTCTGACAACAGCTTTGATCTTTATCACTATGGGAACTAACAATCCAACGTGTTTTATCAGTAATTAAACTTATATTCTGGTTTTATATGAATAAATGCGAACTAGGAAACTAAATTATATTTCTTTCCACGCAAATCACAGCTATGAAGTTGTAAAGGATAATGGAGATGCTGTCATGAGAAGTGCAAAAGTTCAATTGAAGACATTAACAATTGAGAAAAGGAATACGCGAAGATAACTCAAACGAAATGTATTGTCAAATCATGAAAACTTTCAGGAAAACGATTTGTTTGTTCGTACGTTAACAGAAATATCTTATTTTTTTAAATTTTATAATATAGAGATAGTAAGCAATGTCCTTTCACTTTCAGAAAAGCAATAGGAGACGAAAATAGATGACTTTCTAACAGAAGTGGGAATTAGGGCATAATTTTATTAAACTGAGCTAATAAGATACGTTAATAAATTGATGAAATTTAGCTCCATATTATAAAATGCCCGGAATAATGTTAATCGTTACTGTGAATATCCTGTATCAATAAAGCATCTTTCAATTATATTGCTTTTAAACGTTGTTTAATTAAAAATTTAACCGTTTCGTGCCTAAAATCACAAGTCTTAACACTCAAATTAACATATATTATGATTAAATAAATTATTTCCATTACAAATTTCCAAGCATTGTTAAATATTTCAAATGCCGAAAAATAGGTGCTTCTCACAATACGTTTCGTGGGTCCGCGGTGCGATACTGCACTTTTTTCAGCATTCCTTGTAATCTATAGAAGCATAGTCGGCAACAAAATTTTAGGCCGTTATCCATGTGGTAAAACGATTTTATGTGGCATCTTAAAAAAAGAAGAAATATGTCAACCCCGCGAAACGTACGGATTCAAAAAATGCGCTGACTAACTTTTCTGTGATCTGACAATTCTAGAGTGAAAATACAGTGCGTTAGAGACCAAAAACTGCGCGTTTAGAGTTTTTGAGAAAGTGAGAAAGTGAAACTATACGAACGATGTTGAGTAGAACGGTTTATTACATTGTTATTATATTGTTATATTATTGTATTGTTATGTATTGTATTGTATTGTTATATTATTATTGTTATTTTATTTATTATATTGTAAGTATGTTTTCCATTATAATGTATGATATAATACAACTAATGCGTGATATTTGTTTGATACCAAGTGTACACTGAGAAAAAGCGAACCTGTTATCCCAACTGAATATTTTTTGTTATATTCAATGTTCTTAGAATAACTACACTTTTTTATTATAAACGCGAATTTGTTGTTTTCATCATAATACGGTTGCATTACTATAACACAAAAGTTACTTTTTTTACAACAGAATAATTTTCATTACAAATTTGTAATAAACACTAAAATAAATGTGCAAAACTGTTGAAGCCATTTTCAACGGGTATTTAAAGTCAATGTGATTTAAAGAATGGAATATAGTAAAAATTATTTATACTTTCTCGTATATATACGTATAAACGGAGCAAAATACATAGTATAGAGCAAGTTATGTATTGCTGCCGAAAATCGATTTCGAGATTGGAACGGAAATATACGTTTTGGGGTCCCCTGATACCGAAGAAGTTGATTTTTACATTTTTTTTTCTTCAAAACGTCCGCCTGTGAGTCTGTCCGTCTGTGAACACTACTAGCGCCTACACCATGGGTAGGAGTTTTTCGAAATTGAAGAAACCTTTGTCTATCTGGAGCTAGTTGGAGCTTTGAAATTTTGAAGAACATTCTTTAAAATTTGGGGCCACTTTACATGAAGCCCCCCGGACATTTTCAAAATTTTCTTACAAAGGCTCCCTATTTTATCCTTAAGTTCATTGAAAGAACTTAAGCCATTAAGGATAAGAACTTAAGCCATTTTCTCAAAAATGGCTCCCAATTCTTTCTTCAGACTTTTTTCAATGGATAGTGCTAATTGCACCGTTTAATATGACACCTAGTTCATTTTGGTGTTTTTTTTCAAAAATTACAGGAATGTTAATCTCTCACGCCGTTAATATGCGCATTTCCATCGATTTGAATACATTACTGCATTTGTGAGTGGAACTGCTTCAAATGACTTTAAATGAATTTTTTCGAGAACTCAATATATTCTTCTGAAAAAGATCTTCAAATTTCGCATTTACAGTAATCCTTAGTCGCCATTTACCCAAAAAAGGCTTCAAATTTTCCAATGACAATTGGAAATTTTGATTTAGGACGAGGTTTTTCTCTTCTTTAACATACTTGAAGTAATATTTCGGTTTTACTATTTGGAAACTGAAAAGTTAAGAAAACTGTAAAAAATAAATGTACTTTGGGCGACGATAGATGGTAGCTGGCAAGAGGATGGGGCAAGACCGTAAAGTCAGTCCATACCAAGGAAAGTAGAAAAATTTGCTACGAGAAAGTTGCCATTCTGTAGCACCACTAGTTATTTTTTTAACTACAGCTCAGCCATCGAAACTAGTAGTGCTACAGAATGGCGCAGACTTTCTCGTAATTTTTAGTTTTTTGTAATTTCATTGGTCTGAGAAAGCTTTACAATCTTGCCCCACCCTATTGCCAGCTGCAATCTATCGCAGCCCAAAGTACACTTAAAAAAAAAATCAATTGTTCGGTTTCCTAATGGTAGAACGGAAATATTGCTTTAATAATATTAAACAAGAGTAAAATTCGTCATATAAGGAATTTTTTTCATTTTTACGAAAGTAGCTTTTAAGCGTTTCTGGAAATGCGAAATTTGAAACTTCTTTCACAGAAATCTTTTGAGTTTTCGAAAAACTTAATTGGAAATCATTTGAAACTCTTCCACTTACAAATTCAATAACGTACACAAATCGCTGGAAACAAGCATATTGAAAACATGAGTGATATTTAAAAAAATTACATTTGTGTAATTTTTAAAAATTTAAAAGCATACTGGAAAATAACTTTTATACCAACTTAAACAGTGCATTTAGCACTATCCGTAGGAAAAGTATGAAGAAAACAATTTGGAGCCCTTTTTGAGAAAATGGCACTTGGACGTTTTATAAAATGTGGAATTTCGAGCTCGTTTTCACAGAAAGCTATTGAGTTTTCGAGAAACTTCATATGACATCATTTAAAGCACATTATCCGTAAATATAATAGTGTGAACAAAAAGCCTCTAATGAAAATATTATCGACCCGAGAGACAAGTTAAAAAATTAGTTTTTTGTAATTAAAAAAACACAAAAGAATAGAGCAATATGACATTTATTTCATCTCAGAGTACATGCAGCACTATCTCTACTAAAAGTTTTAAGAAAAAATTTGGAGCCGTTTTTGAGAAAATCTTATTTATGTTATTTTTTTTTTAATTGAACGTAATATAGCGCGAAAACTTCTAAAAGTTTTAAAAAAATGTACATGGCCTTGATGAAAGAACTAATTAAGGACAACAAATTTTATTTGAAGGAAAAATCCCTATCTTCAATTTTGTAGTTGTAAGAAGCAGCCAAAAAAAATTCAAACTTAGCAATAATCGAAAATTCAGAGTTAACGGTGAAAATTGGACTTATGCCACCTGGTGTATTTTCCTTTATTCTTGCAAAAACATTAAAGAAAAACATTGGAGCCATTTTTGAGAAAAGTTTTAAAATGTGGCGGGGGTTTCATATAAAGTACCCCCAAATATTAATGAAAGTTTTTCAAACCCGCAGAGCTTTAACTCTGACCAGATCGGAAGATCCAATTTGGGAAAAATCCTACGCATGTTTCAGGTGCTAGACCAGACGAAAAGACACACGGACGGACGTTTTACCATGAATCGATTTTTCGGTATCAAGGACCCACTAAACATGGATTCTTGCTACACCACATGGTAGAAGATTTTTTTCTAAATTTTACTACTGGATTTATTTACTTTTTCGTTATCAGGGCCCGGCAATAAGTTTTTCTGCCGAAAATTCTTCGTTTTCTCGCTCAGCATTACATAACTTTCCTCTCTATTGCGTAAGTGGTAGCGAGAAAGAAAAATGTTTTTCAATTGGTATAAATTATTTTCTTAATTTTCATATTTTTAATAAGATAAAATATTTTTAAGTTGACGACAAAAATTAAAATGAAAAACAAACATGTTTTGGGCTGTGGTGTATCGGGGGCCAAGAAAACTTTCATCGATCGTATTTTAATGTTAGAGTTATAGTGTAACTACTGATATGTCAGTTGAGTAGTTATCTTATTCAAGGGGATCTTCATATCTTATTCGGCGGACCATTTGCCCCCCCCCCCCATAAAAGATCCGAAATCCCGCCTCTGCTTTCTAAAAATGCTGACTGTCCAGCTACATTGTAAAAGTAAAACTTAACACTGCACACACAAAAAGAAAAGATGCTCTTATTAAGGTGCGTAGGGTTTTTAATTTGTTTATATTGTTTTTAAATATGTATACAGACGTCTTCATACAGCGTCAAAACAAAACTTTGCCACACATAGTATTAGTGAGGACGTGAACATTAATTCGAGTTATAATAGTTGTTCTAAAACTGATGTCCGCATTTCTCCAAGGAACCAAGAGAGGGCAATTCATCAGAAAAAAGGGATAAACGATTCGGAATTTTGGAAAAGATAAAAACTGCAACATGGAACGTACGGGAATGAAAGAAGAATTATTAAATCATGAATTAAAAGAAAGGGGAATAAAAATTGCTGCTATAACAAAAACAAAGACAAAATTAAAAGGAGCAAAAGAATTAGACAATTACATAATGGTTTATAGCGGAGTAGAACAAAATATTAGAGCTAAAGCGGGGGTGGCAATTCTAATTGATAAGAAATAGAGAAATAAAATATGCAGCTATTCCTACGTAAATGAAAGAATTTTATTAGTCTTACTAGTTATTAAAACTTACTAGAGGTTATTTAAGATATATCAAAGAAAAGTTGATGGTTGGCCTTTCCAGTTCAGTTTTGACATGTAAACACAAAGGTGTTAATAAGAAATAAAGTTAACACGACGTACTTTCTGATTTACAACATGAATTTAGAAAATCAAAATCAACATAAACAGACATATTCTCTTTTCTTAAAGATGTCGTTTCATCATTGGATCAAAACGAAGCACCTATTGGATTATTTTTAGATTTTTCAAAAGCTTTTGATGCCATTGATGATGACATTTTACTTTCAAAATTACCTTCATATGGAATCCGTGGTATTGCTCTAGATTTGTTTTGTTCGTACCAAAATCAACGATCATAGAGAGTAGAAATACCTTACTGGAATGATTGAACATTATGTACACTCCTTTCCGACCCTTTGCCAATTGCACGAGAAGACTCGCAGGGATCGATTTTAGACCCTATTCTCTTCTAACTATACGTAAACGATATGCCCCCGACGTTTCGAAATGGAAGAACAGTTCTCTTTGCGGATGATACGAGCATTATTTGCAATAAACAAACCGTAAATAGTACAATATCAGATGTTTCAAATTGGTTCCGTAATAACAAATTAATAGTAAACAAAAAGAAAACTGTTTCAAAGCAGTTTTCCATCACAAAAGAAAACGGTTTTAATGGAGTTTTCCATTTCAAATAAAAAATTCTGTACTCCATTGAAAATGAACTGCTTACCATTGACTTACGTTAAGACAACAAAATTTTTAGGACTCTCAATTCAGTCAAACCTCAAATGGAACGTCCATTTAAATGAATTGAACACAAAATTAAGTTCATTATGCTACGCGTTCAGAATTCTTGCAAATTCAGTCAGTCTTCATATTGCTCGTTGTGTATATTTCGCGAATGTTCATTCCCGCCTAAGATATGGCATAATATTCTGGGGAAATACATCTTATAGCTCCCAGACTTTTATATTTCAAAAAAGAATTGTACGAATAATAAACCAATCCCATCCACGTGATTCTTGTAAGCCTCTCTTTATTAATATAGGAATTCTACCAATACCTTGTGTGTTGATTCACAAATCAGTGGTTTTTGTCAAAAATGACTTACGTAAGGGCGGGAATATATTTTCAGAAAACGCCGATGTCTATAACTATAACACTCAACGTAGTAATCATATTCATCTGGTGACAGTATCAACAGCTCATTACAAAAAATTCACATAGAATACATGTACATTATTTTACAACACTTTGCCAGATGACATAAAACGATTAAATTCGATGGAAATGTTTAAATCCCAAGCGACATCGTTTCTGCTGCATAACTGTTTCTATTCAGTTAGAGACTATACTGAGCATCAAAAGGAAAGTAACATTAATTTTAACAGTGATATTTAATGTATTTTTTACCATTTGGATTGTTTAATTCTAAACAACATGTAACATGTATTTTATCGCAGCTTCTGGGTCATTGACCCCCCTCTCAATCAGGTTTTTTTTGTCCCGTTTCCCTGATTCTTTGAGCAAATGCTGAGATGGCCCCTTGTTTTGCTTCTGGACATAAATGTAACTTCGTTATCTGTGCGCGTCTTCTAGAATTTAGTGCGCTGTATAGTTATTCAGATGATCGTTCTCCATGTTGTCGCGGCAGGAAGTATTATTCCATGACGAAGGACATGATTAGGGATAAGAGCCCAAATTTATTGCTGATTTGTCCTTGAAAATAGATTTTATTACATCCGAGCGAATATTTTGTAACAATCCTTGCAAAAAACGCTCATTTTCTTTCTGTATTCAAAACTCAAGTAGTATATGGTTTAGGGTAGTGATCACAAGAATTTTAAAAACGTGCACAGAATTCACTTCGCCTCATAGCACGTCACACACAGTTTTTAAATGTTTTGAAATTAAATAAACAAATACACATAGAAAGAAAGAAAGAAAGAAAGAAACAGCTCACTACAAGAAATCCACATGAAATAGATATCAGTTACTTTACAACGCATTGCCAGATAACATTAAGCAATGCAAATCGGTACACAAATTTAAGTTCAAAGTAAAATATTTTCTGCTGCTTGACTGTTTCTATACCATTTGAGACTATACACGTTTTGTCGAACTCTCCTTTCGCTTGTAGTGGTAATAGAGCTGAGGGAGAGTTTCTATTACGTTAACAATGCAGAAAAATCAAATCTGTAGTTCGTTTACCGCTGGAAATATGTTTTCTATAACTCGGGATCGAAAATGTCTAGTTTTTCAAATGTTAATCTCGCGCTTTTAAAATATTATTATTATTATTATTATTATTATTATTATTATTATTATTATTATTACATTATTTCCTTTATTTTCTTCTTTCATAAGAACAAAGACACAGATTGTACATGACCAAAGCATATTTATCAACGTCTTTTTGTTAGGAATTCACATCTGCCATTGCCCATAAACTTTCGAGCTATTCCAGATGTTGAGATGACCAGAGCCTTCTGCATAGTCTTATAAATATTCAGATCTATGAAACTTTTAAACAGTGTCTTCAGAGTTACTGCGGTGCTAGAGATGATAATAGGGATGATTCTCACATGGTCCATATGCCACTGTCTTTTCAACCAGCGGAGCATAGTTTGTGATCATCTCGACATACTTCTCTCGAAGATTTTTCGTTTTTGAAATAGCTATGTCGATCAGGTATGCTTGACTTTTCGTATTGTCCACTAGAACCAAATCAGGCCTGTTGTGAGGGGCTGTCTGGTCTGTGAGAATTGTTCTGTCCCAATAAAGTCGGCATTCATCATTTTGGAGAACATTGCTAGGTACGATTTATAGTAGGGTACCTTGCATTCTATAAGCTGGTGTTGGTAAGCAATCTCTTGATGCAGGATCTTTCTAACTGCATCTTGGTGTTGTTGTAGCGAGAAATGTGTGCATCCAGATGTAATATGGTGGATATGTTCCTGTGCCAGGCATCCATATCGACATCTGTCATCTTGTACACCAGGATCTCTTACTATTGCTTTCAGATAACTTCTGGTGGGTATGACTTGATCTTGTATTGCCAGCATTGTGCCTTCTGTCTCTGGGAACATCTGACCTGCCATTGGCCAGTAGTTCGACGCTTATGTCGACATGATCTTGACTCTATTTATTTATTTATTTATTTATTTATTTATTTATTTACGTCAAATAAATAAATAAATAAATAAATAGAGACTCATTGCATAGATACTTTCCACGCAGAGGCTTGCTCATCCACGTTTCCAGTTTTAGCTGTTTCTGAATAATTATTTTCGTTGTATTCTTGATGACATCTCTAACGGCGGGGATCCATCTGTGAGATTTTATGTTATATAAATTGTACATGTTATATAACATATAATCTCTACGAGATTTTATATAATGGGACTGTTGGTTGCCTATGTCCACAACACCTCAACCACCCAAATGTCGTGGGAAAGTTATTCTTTCTTCTTCTTCTTCTTCTTCTTCTTCTTCTTCTTATTATTATTATTATTATTATTATTCGTGTTATTATTATTATTATTATTATTATTATTATTATTATTATTATTATTCTAAAAATTTCTTCATCTTTCAACTATTTATCGTTAAATTTTTGGGAAGGGATTCTGGAAGTCAAGAAAGCGTACGCAGAAGATTTTCTTTCCCATGTCACATACATTCTTTTACTGTTTTTCGACTAAATAAATATATATCATATTCAACATGTATTGCACCTCAGCTTCTGGATCATTGGGAGATGACTTCCATTTCCATCAGATTTTTCGTCCAGTTTCCCCGATCCGTTGAGCGAATGTTGAGATGGCTCTTTGTTTTGCTTCTGGACATAAATTTAACGCAACTATCTGTGCACGTTTTTTAGAGTTTACTTGGTAACATAGTTATTCAAATTATCGTTCCCCATGTTCTCACCGCAGTAAGTCGATTCCTCCACGAAAGGCCCGATGATAGAAACCTGCCAAAATCTTCAGCTGATTTGCCTTTAAAATTAGTTTTTATTACAAAGGAAATAATATTTTCTTATCAATTCTTGGTAAAAACGCTCGTTTCCACCTGCATTTATAATTCAATTTGTATGTGGGATAGGGTAGGGTTCCAAAAATTTAGGAAAATGGGCACAGAATGACCCACATGACAAATATACCGACCTTTTCCCCTTAGTATTTCACACCAATTTTTAGTTGTTTGGACATGAATGAATGAATAAATAAATAAATCAAATAAAGTAAGTAAATATTTAGACACGACAGAAAACTGGTTTCACCGCCGAGTTCTTCAAGACCGTCCCCCAATTATTGAAGTCTATGGCGCTTTCTATACACCACTGTAGTACTAAAACGCACGAGGAATGACCGAGTGTTAATGCCTGTTGATGCGTAGATACCCACAGCCAGTCGGATAGTTCTTGCTTCACAATGTTAAACGTCTATAAGCGTGGCGTCACACATTACGACGCTGCTTGGTTTGCAAGTCGACGCCATATAGAGCGCTCGACGTGCGCAGTCTCATTTCAAAACGATTTCATGCATCGATATTGTCGCAATATCTTAAATATTCGACGACATTAAATGGAAAATAAACCGATCTGAATGGCTTGGGTGGCTAAGAGCGGGAATCGACTCAGCGCTTTTTATTTATTTAGTCAAAAACTGTATGTGACGTATGGGGGAGAAAATCATCTGCGCACGCTTTCTTGAGTTTCAGAATCCCTTCCCAACAATTTAACTATTAATAGTTGAAAGATTAATAATAATAATAATAATAATAATAATAATAATAATAATAATAACAACAAATTTAAAAAGCGAGAGATTAACATTTCAAAAACTAGATATTTTCGTTGCCAAATTATAGAAACTTATTTTTAACGGTAAAGAAACGAACAGACTTGATTTTTCTGTATTGTTAACAAAATAGAAACTCACCCTAAGCTCTACTACCACTACAAGCAAAGGAAAGTTCAACAAAACGTGCGCATAGTGAAGCTACATTTACGTCCAGAAGCAAATCAAGGGGCCATCTCAGCATTTGCTCAATGGATCAGGGAAACTGGACAAAAACCTGATCGAGATGGGGGTCATTGACCCGGAAGTACATTATTTGTTACAGGCATATTGAGTCTTTTTTTTAAAATTATACAATGCAAATGTAAACTAATTCATTATACTATATCTTGTTTTTGTTAAAGTAAACATTATGTTTCTTTTTGGCGATCAGTATAGTCTCTAATTGTATAGAAACAGTTTTGCAGCAGAAAAGATTTTACTTTTAATTTAAATTTGTGTACCAATTTTAATTGTTTAGTTTCATCTGGCAATGCATTGTAAAGTAGCGTATATGTATTGTATGTGGATTTGTTGTAGTGAGCTGTTGATACTGACACTTGATGAACATGATTTCTACGTCGAGTATTGTAACTATAAATATCAGTATTACATGAAAATATGTTCCCACCGTTAAGTAAGTCAGTTTTGACAAATACTGCAGACTCATAAATAAATAGGCAAGGCAATGGTAAGATTCCAAGCTCAATGAAAAGAGGCTTGCACGGCTCACGTGGATGGGATTTTTTCATTATTCGGATAATTTTCATTTGCAATCTAAGTGTCTGGGAACTAAAGGATGAGCTTACCCAGAATATTATGCCATATCTCAGGCGGGAATGTACATTTGCAAAATACACGCAACGAGCTGCATGAAGGCATACAGAATTAGAAAGAATTCTGAATGCATAACATAATGAGCTTAATTTAGTGTTTAATTCTGTGGAAATTAAATTAATTTAGTGGAATTCTGTCTCAAATGGAATGTACATATAAATGTACATTCCATTTGAGGTTTGATTGAATTGAGAGACCTAGAAATTTTGTTACCTTAACATCAGCTAATTGCATATTGTTAATTTTCAATGGAGCATAAGATTGCCGATTTGAAACGCAAAATTGCATTCAGACCGTTTTTTCTTCGTTAACTATTAATTTGTTATTACAAAACCAATTTGAAACTTCTGAAATTGTACTATTTATTGTTTCTTTTTTGCAAAGAACATTCGTGTCATCGGCAATCAGAACTGTTCCTCCGTTTTTAATAGATGAGGGCATATCGTTTACGTACAACAGAAAGAGGATAGGACCTAAGATCGAACCCTGTGGGACCCCATGTTCAATTGGCAAAGAATTGGAGAGATAAGTAAATAATGTCCTTTCGTGCCAGTACGGTATTTCTACTCTTTGAGATCGATTTTTAAGGTACGAGGTTATCCAATCTAGGGCAATACCACGAATTCCATAAGAAGGTAATTTTGAGAGCAAGATGTTATGGTTAATAACGTCAAAAGCTTTCGAAAGATCTAAAAATATCCCAATGGGTTCTTCATTTTAATCCATTGATGAAGCAACATCTTTAAGGAAAGAGTCTTTAAGGAAAGGCTTTAGTCCAAATGGTTGCGGTTTCGAACCCCGCGTTGGGGATGGTTGGTTCTCCTTTGTCTGTCATGTATGCGTTGTCGCGGAGGGTCTCGCGTCCTGCTGACACCAGCTCAGAGGAGCCCACAAGTGTATTGGCGTCTACACTTGTTTTTTTACGTGGCATCTGATGGTATTATCTCCAAGCTGAAATAAGGCACAATTTTTGCATCTTTCTTGGTCCTGCCGTAAGATGTTGCATGATCGCGACCGTAGCAAGCAGTACTGCAGACCAAGCGACTCTAGCGGCAGGACCAAGAAAGACTCAAAAAGACGAGCCTTATTCGATCTTGAAGATAATACACTCAGATGCCACATTAGAAAAACCCAAGTATAGTGTGTGCGTCCCGTCGGAACGTAAAGGGTAACCGGTTGACTGCTGGAAAAAAGCCCTAGAAAGGAGAAGAAATGGAAAACATACCATATTACAAACATAAGAAAGTTTTTTACAACTTTCTTGGGGTTGTGTATCCTACGCACGATCCTCCACTGGAAAATAGTAGAATAAAAATAGAGGGGATGGCGAACACACAAATTTTAAATGGTGTAGGTTTTGTTTCAATTTGTAAATTCCATCATTATAATTCGCCGAATTTATATTTATTTATTTATTTATTTATTCGTTAAGTGATACTTCGCTCTCTTCATCTATCAATTCTCACTGCAGTTTTTGCATCCTACACAATCAATTCCATCGTTTGATGTATTCTACCACACTCGAATTAGGATATATCTTTCATATTCTTTAATAAACTAAAATCTCAATATTGTTTTTCTTTTTTTCCAGAAAGACATAGAAGGATTTGATGTGGAGAAATTTCGCAAAGCAAATAGAAAGGTAATTAGTTTTTTCACAGCAACAGTGTTTTCCAGCTTTAAATATGAATTAAGCAACGATTGTCTGAAAAAATCAATAAATCTACAAGAAAAAGTAAAGGATTTAGAAAGAATAATTATCATACAGTAAATAGAAAATAAAGACGAAATGTTACTGCTTGAGGAAGACAATGAATATTTGTACCTGAAATTCCATTAAACGCTATATACTTACCAAAACTACTTCTTAAAATTATTTGAGTGCTATCTAAAATGAAATAGTTAACATTTATCATTCTCTTATCTGTTTCAGGTTATAGAAGCAAATGAAACATTTTCACTTACACTTATAAGGTATGTATTGCTGAACGAAATAAATTTCATCAATGGAATATATTTCTAACAAAATATGTTTTATAGGAATAACAAATCAACGACACTTCATCCCCTTCACTTTCCTTCATACGATAGTACTGAAGAACAACTACTTGCTGGAATTGAAGAAGAATTTGGTTCCTGATCTTCCTTTTGTAGATGCTTTGCTCACAATTCCTTAATACACTTAAAATGTTACATTTGGATAAAACAGATTTATGTATGTTCTTATACTTGTACAAATAGAAAAATTTGTAAGCATTTTTAATAGAATTATATTTTAAATATCAGAAAACAATTTTCATTGCATTCCGTTTTATTCATATCCAAGAACTCTTCAGAATAAAGTATGGCCCAAATAACCTTCTTCATTAGTTTTCTTAAGCAATAACATGGTAAGAAATATTAGCAGCGTTCTCAAGAGCCTTGCATCCCTTTATTTGTTTCTAAAATTTAAAAATTGTACACAGAAAAACCCATAATTTTTCGGCTTTTTAAAAATGTTCCTGATTTTGCCCAGGACGATGCTAACAAATCGACTTATATGATAGTATGTGATATTTTATTAATAAAAATACACGTTCATACTATATGATTCGTTAATACTCATTGTCCCAAACATGGGGGAAAGAAACTTTTTCTATTATCTCAAGGGGTCTTAAATTGTGAATTTAGTTACCTCAATAGACGTAAGAAAAATTGCTCGTATAAACAGCAGTTAGCGCTTTGGAGCGCTCTTATAAGTATAACTAGCGCACCTGTGCGAGAACTCTCGCATGTACCCACCCACTTCCGTATATTTCCATTTCTATATTAAGCCTATAATATATCTCATTCTTCAAGACCCTCTTATCCTCCGTCACTTGCGTCACACGCGTAGAATATCAAGTAATTAGTTTAATTTCACATTTAGTTGCGGATTCTGCACATCTATGAGCAGGTGGGGTAATATCGAGAAGTGCCGGACCAGCAAAAATGTAATAGAATGTTCAGGAAGATCTCATCCTGTAGATTATAGTGTGAGAAACGTTTCTTTCGTGTGAGTTTTTAATGCTTCGTTAGGAACGCTTCGTTTAGGAGCTATTTAACGACCTAGATTCAAAAATGCTACCGAGTTTTTCAAGTTCCATTTGATACAAATACTTATTTTTGTTCTACAGCGCAATCTAGTGGAGTTACAACAAAATTAACTGCACACAAAGCTTCTGTGTGAAAAAAACACGTACAAAGATACGCCAACTTTCATGAAGATCGGTCACACGATGTCGGAGTTAACTTTTACCTCTTATATATACCAACCTCCATTTATATATAGATAGAAAAGATAGATTAGCAACGTAACAATGATTTGGCAATAAAAGTCCCAAGCCTGTGTATATTACCAGATAGATCCAACAATGCCCCCGAGCGGAAGGAAGAGCGTGCAACCAGCGGCGAATTTTATTCTGGCATATATGAATTAACACACTTTATAAAATAAGTTTCATTTCATACACTGTAAAAAACTCACGAATAACTTTAATTATCACATTATACATATCACATTTCTTAACAAGTAATATCATGATCATGACTTATTTCCTTATATTGAGAAGTCACACAATATTTCTTTTGTGACTGGTGCAAAGATACCGACTCCGAAAAGGAGAAGTTACTTATACAATTCGTCCTATATTTTATTAACTTTTATATAAAAATAATATAGGTAATACTGGAAAAATTAATTTTGATTAAAGACATGTCCTGGGGGTCCGTAAAATCAAAAAAGTGTTTTGTTTCTCGCTTTCAAAAACGTCTTTTTGTCTTCCTCGAAGCCGAAGTATGTGAGTCCCGAGATCGAACGACGTCGAACCGGCAATAAACTAAATGTGTTTATTTTTATTTACAATATTTAACAATGGTAAGTCCGAGTTATGTTTATACGTACTATTTCCACCATGAAAAGTGTAAAAAACTTACCAAAATACAAAAGTATTTTTAACACAACCAACTCCTCTTTAAATTTTTGACATTCAGAAGTAATGTAATATAGTATTTTGTTAATATATGACTTTCGAGTATACCTTATGGCCATCTTCAGACCTCGTTTGCAATTGAACATTTTAACAAATTATAGTGTATAATTTTTAATACAATTTAAAATAATTATATGTTGACACAAGCTTACCTTTTATAAAATAGAGTTGGAATATAAACCAAATTAAACTCATATTAAAACTATATATTTAATGTGAAACTGGTTGTGTTAATAATACTTTATAGACATTCATTGAAGAAGAAAGAAAATAAGTTTCAAAATACAAAATGTAATGTAGAAAGGAATAGAAAATAAATACATCATATAAGTAAATTTTTCGAAACTAAAAGTTAATTCTTAAAATAGCTAGAAAATTTTAGTGTAAATTGAGAAAACTGTGTCATTTTATTGAGAAGCGTTGCTACCACATTGGCTCCTTGGAGGCATGGCAACTGTGAAGGCGGCGGCTACGTTCGAGAGGTTGTTTCACATGCGGTCCGCCTCCCTACGCCACCCATCACTGCTGTCGAACGAGACGAATCCACTGATGCAATGTGAAGTACATTGTTCATGTCAACGGTCGAATGACGAATACCGCTCTCCCTTTCTATAATGTCATTACGCAAACGCTCTCTCACCACTCCTCAAATGTCTGAATAGTTAGAAAAAAGGTAGACAGTTGTAAATAAAAATTACTAGATAGGAAAAAATAAAAAGTGAAAATAAATATGACTAGATAGGAAAAAATAAAAAGTGAAAATAAATATGACTAGATATAAAAAAGTGCTCCTCTTCTCGAGCATTACGCTGATTAATTTGAAACTCGCTCGTGGGGCATAGCGAAGTCGCTAGCCTTTCACCACTGAGGTCCGGGTTCGATTCCCGTCGAATCTCATGTGAAATTTGTTCCAACAAAACGAGCTTGTCTGCTTCACAAGAGTCCAACCCCTGTGAAGTGTCCTAAACCCTACCCCTATCCTTTTTCCTTCCCAATTCTGGCCGCTGGGTAGTGACACCGGAGCGAGTAGTTGGAGGCGCGTTCGCGGAGATGCTACCTGGCGGTCCTCTTGACAACCGACTGCAACGTGACGTGACATATGACAGATAAAGTGAATAACGTGGCTAATGGAAGATTACTCCAATGCGCAAAGCATAATGGAGAATTACTATCCAGGCGCTAAAAGCGCTCAACGCCCCCTAAGGGGTTTGGAGACGCATTGCATCAACGTTCACGCAGCAAATTAAAAAAAATACTCATTGGATGAACGCGTGTACATGATGCGGAAATGACTCCAAGGTAGACTCATAAATCTATCGATCCAATAGCGTTTGTCATCACAAACAGATAACGAGAGCTTGTTTTGGAAAAATGAATATAACTGATGTGATTTGGACCTCGTGTGTCGATTCTAATGCCATTCCGAAATAAACAGTTTAAACAATTTTCGAATTTATAATTTTTTACAATCGAACGTTGCACACCCTTCGCTCGGGAAGCACATGTCTGGGAACGTGTGCGAATGGAGTACATTTTCGGAGGTAAACCTATGAAATCTACCAGGGTTCGTTTCCACATTGTCCCTTGAATAAACCGAGCACTTTTTTATTTGTAGCACCCAAATTCATTATCGGTGGGAAACGATGACTTGTCGAACCAACATGGATACCAATCCATCTCACCGTACACGTCCGAACTAGTAGAAAGAATGAAACTATCTGTAGCCATGAAGAGACGGCGAAGCTCGCGAAGGTTTTTCGGCAAAAATTATAAAAGAAATTTTAATTCTAAATTTGGAATGGTCTAAACGTCGCGTAAATGAAGACTATTTTCCAATTCTAACAATGTTTCTCTGAAAGTTGTAGTACAATTCTGTTGAAAAGACGAAATATCTTGAGGATGTCGCTTGTGACCGTAGGCGAAAGCCCACAGAAAGCACTTTTCGTTTTCATTACGCACATTGACATCAGCCTTACGTGCGGTGATGTCACTCGGGAGAGTAAGATACGACGATTCGAAATGTCCAATCGGTTCGAAAAATGTGCCGGATGATAACGGCCGCCAACGACTTCCCCGATTCACGTAAAGAGAACTCGTCAAATTTAGAATTTATAGGATCGACTATAAGAGTTGCAAACAATTCTGTAATGTCATCACTTCGCGCATGAATGGTCGCTCGGGCAATGATATTTTTCTCCCCGATGATGTCGTGAGTTTGGAGTTCTCATGCTCGAAAATGAATCGGCATTCGAGCTGTGCATATATTTTGTAGTTGGGACCTGGAGGGGTATTTAGTAGTTCAAACAACTTGAGTTGGAACGAGATGCGACGAGAAATGGGCAATTAAAGGGAGGTCGATTTCGCCGAACGCTTTTAAAATGATACCACGGTGTATACGCTTATTCAAAGTCTCTACGATGTCTGTCTATTGGAGCCAATACCCTTAAGTTTCGACTCAATGGATGCATTTTTTAAAATTTTGTCCACTAAACTTGAGTTTCGCCACGCTGTGCGTACTATGCGTAATATTAATTTTCAAATCTATATATTTTTATTAAAATTAGGATAAACGGTACAGTGGTTGGTCACCCCCCAGTGATTGCCCACTCGAACTATAATTTTAATTATCGCTTTTTCTAACACCATGTTCTAAGATTTTGCTCGTAGATGACGGGAAGGGACGTTTTCTAAGTATCATGTAATATTTACTTTGACCGCAAGAATGCAACTCTTGCGAATATGGCGGATGTTTGTTAACAATGCGATGTGTGTTCATTTTACGTAAAGATTTCTTAAGATTTTCTTTAGAAACCTGTTCAACAGTCCTGGTTATTTTTTATGGCGGTAAGTAAATCATAATGAATGTCGGAGAATAGATATCTTATTGAGTGGCAATGATATCAGAAAATGAGAAGCCTAGCTTTTCGTATTTAATAACATAGAGCGTGGCCTATAACTGAATCTTCGATTGTTTGTGAATTGTGTTATTGGCCACTCAGCTAATGATTTTTGTCACATCATTTTTGAGCGTATGTTATTATTGCACACATGTAAATCCTGCTGTGGACCTAATACTTCTGAAATAAGTGATCTCACAATGCAAAAAAAATGTCATTAGAAGGTGTCCAGTCAACTGCAGAATCAACTTGTTACTGTAACTGCTGTTCGCTGCGAATGAAAAATTCAACTCGACTATTTGTGAACATTCCAGGTAAGAGTTATTATTTCAAAAATTTTCTTCCACTAGGGTTTCGAAAAAACGTCATAAAAGTAATTGGAGCTTACATTGGACATTTATTTGTGGGGTTACATGGGCATGGTTCGTCTAAAGGCGGCTCCACTCATTCGTTATTCGACGAACACCAACCAACCGCTCCCCGAATCCCGAGTAGTGTGGATGAGTTGCTTGCTATTTGCCGAGTGACGAACATTCGGGGTTCGCCCTACCCAACGCGTGTCGATCTTTTGGACACATCAAAGGGAACGAACATTTACCGAACACGTCAGCTGTTCAGAATTGGGCGAGCACTAGCTCGCTGTGCGGCGAATGCCGAATGTGTGGAGCCGTCTTAACACTCATTGCAAACTCTACACCTCATACCTATCATACTAGCAGAGTATAGAAAATGCCACGAATCCGCGATTGCAGAGGTTGATACCTACAGACACAATCTTAGCTTATTTATTCCAAATACGCCACCAATCTTATATAAAATATTATTTTCTTACATTCTTGGAGCAAATAGCAATTATAGCAACAAGTTGATTCCGTAGTTGATTGGACACAGCCTTCTAAAAACGTTATTTTGAAAAAATGACAATTTTTAATTTTAAACTCCCTGGCCGATCTAACCTGACGACCCGTCTACCGCGTTCTCGTAAGGCAAGAAGCGATCCCGAATGTTTTGAAATAGAAGAATGGAAGTGGAATTACAGCATACTCGACAGTTGCCCTGCGATATTTTTTGTTATGATATCAGTACTTAAGCCTTAGGGCCATACTTGGAAGATACTTTGGGTGAATGAATTGGTATGTAGGTGAAGATGTTTCAAAGGATTATGACGGAGATAAGCGATCCAACAAAAGTTGCTAGTCTCTTTAACCATCACTTTTCGGGAATTGTGGCTGATCCTATGAAAAGACTTAAACATACGTGGAGGTCGACGCGCTGAGGAAGAGTACTCCCTCGTCCAGCCCTTAGCTGAAGCCCAGGTCGACCTTACGCTCGAGACGAGAACAGCCCAATACCACACCTCCGCATACGAGATATACTGTGCCAGGCTCGCAACAACAGTGCGTTAGCCTCGTCGGTGAGACACTCGGCCAACGGCCCCTACCTCTTCTGGCTCTCGGCACTGTTCAGGAGCAGTCAACGCCTGTAGCCGCGCAGAGACGTCCCTCGGCTACTCCGCCTGCCTCCCGCCACGATCCATGGGAGACCATCTGCACTTGTTAATTTTCTTTCGGGTTGGGAAGAAAGGTCTCTTTTTGTAGAAACTGAAACTATGGCGAAGTGTTTAGTTTGTTCGAAAGAACTGCAGTATGTTAAAAAGTCCAAACTACAGATTCATTACGCAACTTTGAGACCCAGACAAACCTGCGGGATAAAATAAATTCTGAGAATTGACATGTAGCCCACAATCATGGGATGGGTAAAGGATTTTGGCAGATTAAAGATTATGGAAAAGGTACTGCAAATCACGAGGATTTACATTTTCAAACAAAACTGTACATGGAACAATCAAGACTAGGATCGAAATTCTCCCACGTTACCCCTCCTGCGTACCTATTTTTTAGCATTAATTATTGTTTCAGAAGGAAATAAATTTGTTATATCATAACATTTAATTAAATATCATGATCCTAAAATGTTAAAATTGTCTTTTCTAAAAATGGTTTAAATAGAAGAATGAAAATGGAATTACAGTACTGGTTGTACTAAAGAGTCGGATATTGCTTTATGTTATGTAATAATGTATTATATTCTATTATTTAATTTTTCATTTTATTGAATCATAAGCATTCTAAAGAACAATTAACATTTAAAAAACGTAATAATTGATTTTCCCAGAGAAACTTTTACCCCACTTTCGTACCATCACTGGAACACTAAGTCCGACGCCACGTCGGGCACTTCCTTTGCTCCGCGGCTCGGTCCGGAGCAGGAGAGCAGAATTCCGTGACGTCACAGAGCACTCAGTTGGTCATCCACTATGCACGCCGGCACAGGGGACTCGCCAAGGACAGCTGATGAGCCGAGCGGCCACAGTTGGTTGGTTGGTTAGTAGTGAGTCCAAGTTACTAGTGATTCCGAGCACGTCAAATACTAAGGTCATTCGACCCGTAAGTGTAATGCATGCTTTTTCATTGGGCGTTGGCGGTGATCTTCCCCCGCTGGATGGCAAGATTCGGCGCTGACCTACAGTCGGCCAGCGGTGTTTCCCCAACCAGGTATCTCCCACCAGCGGGGCACCGCCCCAGCCAGGACAATTTCTAAGCACCCGACCGGTCTCCCGGCATGTGTGGCAGTGTAGTGCATGTTAGTGAGTGTAAGGGGTGAAGATAGGGCAAGGAAGAGGAAGGAAAGATCGCGCGCGGTCTGTGGTCCGTTTGTTAGAGTACTGCTCCAGCATTTGCCTGGTGTTGATCGGAGAAACCACGGAAAACTACCGATCAGCGCAGCCGGCCTCTAGAATTCTCCTCCAGATAGCGGCTGAATTCGACCTAGCTGACAAGCTAGTGTCGAAAATCTTGCCACTGACGGAACTCGAACCTAGGACCTCCCGGTCAGAGGCACTGCAGTGACAACAGTTGATGCACTTAGCCACCTCTCCCGGTCGTATTCTTACAAATATTTAACATTTCTGCTGTTTCCCCTCGTGTACAACCCCCTGGCATGATGAACAATCGGTAATTGTCCAACGTAGTATTTCCACTTTAGTTAACCATCGTTCTTAGATCTGCTACTTCTGCCCTCAAAACAGTTACTGAAAATAAACTGTGAAATTTCGATTCATGATTAGGAACATTTTCACCCTACTACGCCGTAGAAAAGTCGAAAATTATTTTCAATTCCGAATAACTTGCAGAACAGCCCGAATACTGAAGTGGAGTTACATCTACGAGTAACTTTCCAAATACACACGCAGTGTTATTTACGAATTCTTTGAACATTCGGTGGACACTATCATTTGCAATAAAGGCATAAACGTTT
Source organism: Teleogryllus occipitalis (assembly GCA_011170035.1). Taxonomy (NCBI): domain Eukaryota; kingdom Metazoa; phylum Arthropoda; class Insecta; order Orthoptera; family Gryllidae; genus Teleogryllus; species Teleogryllus occipitalis. The sequence goes on from BLKR01002909.1 coordinate 156,062, forward strand.
TATGTTTAAAACTTTTGTGTGTTATAGGTCAATATGTACTTGAAATTAGGTTAAGAGGAAAGAGGGCTTTGCCCGAATATTAATGTGACTGTATTCACAGTCGTATTCCCGACATCCTCCGCGAATTTGTCGGGAGATTCAGACAGATATTTTTGAACGGGCAGGCAAAGAGAGAATCGCATACGAATGGAGGTGTCATGCGAAATGTATGGTGAAAATGAATAAAAATCGTTGCTGAGATTTTGTTACACGAAGCGCACATTTCGTGATCGGCGAGGTGCGCGCGGAGTCTCGGTTAGAGACCCAACAAGTGCGAATCTGCGATTTGCAAGAGATGGAAATGAAAAAAAATTCACATAAATATTTCCTAAGCAAAAACTTCCCAAATTTGGAAACTTGCCGCTATCTCCGTTACCCGCGAAACTGAGTAACATATGTAAAAGTTCTCAGTTCAGAACTCGATCACACAAACTTTAAACGACGCAAATTTCAAGTTCATTCTGCTAAAGAATGTGAAAGAAACGTAAAAGAATCCGAGGTCACGAACAAGAGCGAGTCCAGTGACACAGGAATGTTCTTAGGTAGCGTCATTTGGTACAACGAGCAAAACTTCCAGAGGGTCCTGAAAATTAGAAGACATCGCAGTGTGAGAGGAGATCCGAAAAGAAACAATGATGTATGCACGTGAAGCTGAGGGTATTGACACAACACATGATTGTAATGATTTCAATGAAGAAGATACTAGGGTTAGCTCAGACATACGTTACAACTATGTAAAAATAACTTACATAAATAACATACTTCACTATCTGTGCAGGTTTTGTAGAGTTCACAGGGGGCACATAGTTATTTAAATTATTATTCTCCACGTTCTCGCGGCAGATCGCGTCGATTGCTTCAAGGCACAGTAAGGGATAAAAGCAAAAATCTGTAGCTTATTTGCTTTTGCAAAAAGTTTTTATTACACGGGAGCAATAGTAATTTATAATGTTAAGCTTTATTGCACGAGTACATGTTTTGAAAACGAACGACGTAAAGAGCGAGTTTTCCATTTTGTACGAATGCATTAAAGCAACATTATTAACGAGTTGCATACGCTATTTTTTGCACAAGTGCATTACAAATTTTTAAGAGAATGAAACTTAACTTTGTGGAACAACTTTCTTGTTTCGTCTCGGGTATTTGACATCTGTGCGAGAAAACGGTGGCCAGCCTTTTCATTTACCGCTATCACCTCGCGATTGGCTGAATGTGTGATGACGCATTCATTCGTGCCGTAAAATGGTAATATTGTAGCGGCACAGAACACCAGGAGCTATTTGGGCCATAAGCCTCTCCACCACAGGAAATCGAACAAAGAGCCGGAAATTCTCAACTGCTTGTCAGACCCACGCCAAAAAAAACCTGACGTCATGGGAAGGGCGCGTCTCGTCAGTGAAAGGGCGTGAAGACCTACATCACGGGGTGGTTAGGAGGTTATCTGCAGGGGGCGCTAGGTGACGGTTCGTGGGTCAGATGAGACAGGCCACGTGACGCACAACCCGATGCGTGATTGTCGGGAGCCACCACAGCATTATGACGGGAGGGGGGAATGGCGCGTGCAATAAATAGGGAGATAGGAGCTTCCTCGCCCTTCTTATTTGAAAATTCTTCGGTGAGCGAGCTTCTTTATTGAAAATTCTTCGGCGAGCGGGCTTCTGCTATTTCTCAGCGAGTCGGAACTTTCTCGCTTCTGATTCGGCTTCTCTGAGTGTCGTATCACCGTATGGCTGCCGAGTGTCGCGATCAGTGTCTCGCGCTGAGGCGTTAGCCGCCGAAGATTGGTACAATCGTGAACGTTACCACGTGTACGCACGCAAGCGTGTCCGCCCCTCATGTGCGGGCGCCAGAAGCAACGGAAGACGGAAAGCGCCTTCCCTGAGGCATCGCTCTCGCCACGCCGCCTCTTCAGCGAGTTCCGAGGGAGACCCGGCATCGACTGGAGCTGACTGCGCCTCGCTGCCACCGGAGCCCACCACCTTCCAACGCCGGTCACGGAGCATTTGGGTGAGATCGCCGAATGGGGCAACTGCCAAAAAACATTGAAAGGGTGGAGAGAAAGACGGTTGAGAGAGAGAGAGAGAGAGAGAGAGAGAGAGAGAGAGAGAGAGAGAGAGAGAGAGTTACGGGAGAGTAGATATTAAGAGCGCAGTAGGCGTCACTTGTGATGTAGCACTGATAACGATGTATGGGGCATAAGTGTTTGTTTTGGGTGGGTATTAGTATAATTAAAGCAATATTTATTATATAATCAGCTCGTTCAATGATAGAAACCAGAATCCAGTCATGCATGTCTTCCGAATCCTTTGCCGACACTATAAGTGGCTACACAGGTGAGTTCTCACTACCACTGGCAGCCGGGCAAGCAGCCAGCCACCGTTGGACAGGGCAAAAGCTCACAATGTCGTCCTCCGCATTTGTTCCGTAAAGGGTAAAAAATAAACTGTGAACTTAAAATATGAACGATTTTTTGCAACGGAAAAGGTCGTTTATACAAAAGTCTAGTATACAAAAAACAGCGAGAGAATCTCGAAGCATTCTCCCCAGCGTCTATACAGCAGGTCATATGAAAACATATTTTGAAATGCTGCACGCCATTGTTATTTCGGGAGCTCTGTTCGAAATGCTTCGTAGGCTACTACTGCAAGTTGTGAGGTCTCAAACCGGCGTCCTCTGAGATTCTTTAGCCTTTGGAAATAAAAAGAAGTCGTAGGGGGGGGGCAGATTTAGACTGTAGGCGGGAAGCCGTAGAAGTCTGACATGATTCTCTGAGAAAAATTCTTCGGTTTTTTTATGCGAGTTGGCGTTGTCCTGATGCAAATGCAGACCGCGCAAACATCTCTTTGGACGCCTCTTCTGAATACTCTCGGGAGATTTTTGGGAGACAAACAGTTGTGTACCAATGTGCTGTCACTGTCCTTTGGTCCTCAAGTGCAACAGTTGCTACATCACCACCAGTGGCGGCTCGTGGTTAGGTTGCACAACCCGCAGAAAATCAAAAAGATCTCATATCATAGGAATATACATTTTTCTTTTAAAACATTAAATATTGAAGATATTGCAGCAATATCGATGTATATGAAATTATTTTTAAACCAAAGAACGTCTAACTGGCGCTCTCTCCAGTGTCCGGTGCCTTGCCAGAAATTGCACCACTCTCTTGGCTGTATTAATGGTTTTAGTGCAATTACTCTTTGGCCCTTCGATTTAACACGGGGAACAAACGGCCTCTTGGTGCAGCAACCAGCTAGTGACGCTGTCTAGCGTTGCGCGGCGTCAGAGGGAATCTCAGTACCCAAATTCTGTTGTCTGATTCACTGCAATGTAGTTTTATGATTATCTCTTGTTATTGAAAATACACAAGATCAGTGTAATGACGATATTCAATGCAATTTTTATATTTGGAGGATTCTTTTTCATTTGATATGAGGTTTGTTGATTCAAAACGTACATTTGATGAGTTCTTTGTGCAAAAGGTGGCCGTTCTGGATGGAAGTCCCTTAGTGCCTCGCGGAAGCCAGTGTGGCTGCCGTTGGCCAGCGGTTTGCGAACATTCTTGTGAGTACGAAGGTGTGTCGAAGATCTTTCATTATTGCCAGGGTGGTGAAGTTTTCGAAATAAAATAATTTTATTTGTGTGAAACATGTCGAAGCAATAGTGCCTGTTGCAATGTGCTGGAGTCGAATTTAATTGCCCAGTGGAAATCAAAGCCAAACTCACGTGTGCGGGAGGTGTATATGCCTTACGCGGACGAATAAAATTGTGTGTTCTATATAAACTTTTATTTAGTTTTAATTGATTTGAATTGCGCACATTTTTATTATATATTCCTATTTTGAATTTTGGAAATTACATTTCCGTCATTCGATGGAGGTGCAACCTTCAGTCTGTTGTGGCACCAGCCGCCACTGATGACTACTGGCTGAAAAGATGGAACAAACCATTTTTCCCCCAATGCCTCACGACCTCTTGGTCTTTGTTAGTGCTCTCTCGTCAGGGAAGATCCAGATCGTCGATTGCTGTTTGGTTTCGGGGTCAAATTGGTATATCCAAGATTTATCTCCACTTACAATATCAAAAATTTGCTTTGCACGTCCTTCTTCAAACTTTTGCAACATTTCTTTACACCAGTTCACACGACCTGCCTTTTGTTCCCGAGACAAACGATGTGGGGTCCATCGGCTGCAGACCATCCTGACACCAAAGTTTTCGTGCAAAATTCGTGACCAATACCCAAGGTCTGCAGGTAAGTGCAGCGTCCTTCAAAATCATCTGCACAGACAAGATGTTTTCTTCAGTCGTCGTCCCTCGCGAAGCTCAAGTGACTTCCTCACCCGCCGAAATTCTGAATACCATTCATAAATATTTGCTTTTGACGGGGAAGTATCACAGACTACACTTAAGCGTTGAAGACATTCTTTAACACTTAGACCAACTTTAAAATCATTGCCCGAAAGTGCTCTCTAGACAGATCCAGCACGTATCGAGGCAAACGAACAACTGCCTGCAATAATTGAGTCACCAATAAGAAACCAGTTGACCGATGTGAACTAGATAACTAGGTCGCGATAAGACTTCGCAGAATAGACATTGTTGACGGCACATTTGAAAATAAATTCCTTCCTTTCCATTCCGGAAACTTTTGGAGTGTCCTCTGTATGTCCCTTCTATCCCACGTGTCCTCCTTGCCTCATGTGGTACCCTTGTGCCATTTGTCCCTTTCTCCTCCTTTTCCAACTTCATCCCCATGCCCTTTTCGTCCTCCATTCGCCACTTTGTCCTTCCACGCACTTAAGATTGTTATTTAAAGACGGTACAGAGCAGAGAGTATATACGGTAAAGACGGTACAGAGGCCCGGTACCCACAACCCTTGCTACAAAACATCGAGAGTAATGCCAATTCTTAACTCGCGTATGTGTGAAATATTTATTTTGGATTACCGACACTAGAAATAAAAATCATTGTATGTAACACGTCCTTAAGGCTTAATTTGGTGGATGTTACATAAATATTAATTCTTGCACAAAACGCTCGTTTCAACACGTATACAAATAGTTTGAATATGGGTTAGGGTAGAATCTCAGAATTTAAGAATATGTACGTCAGTTTTTAATTGTTTTTGACATTAAATAATATTCTCATCAACAAGACAATTTGCAATTTTATTTTGACTAAATCGCAAGAATTGGTTTAAAATTCTCAAGATGCATCTCCAAAATTAGATCTTATATTCAGGGTATAAATGGTAAATGTAGTGTTAACATGGCTTTGGTATTTAACTTAATTTACTTAAGAATAGTCGGTGAAATCTCATCTTTCTCTTTGCAATTGTATTACACTACCAAACTAGCAATACATTTGTAGCTACAAATATTACAATAGAGGCATCCTAAGAGGTCCAGTTGTTTTACCAAAGAAAGAAGGAAAAGTGGGAAACTGAACAAATATTATATTGTCAATTTTCATATATATAAAAGAATCTTGAGTTTTGTCAGTGGCTTACATGAAAAAATCTTTCAATAATTCCAACTTCATGAATTAAAAGACTGTTCCAAGTGAAGTTACATTCAACAATATTTCACTTTAATTTGTTGTTTAAATGGATTTTTTTCTTACAAACTATACGAAGTTTGTTTTCGATGACCACCAATTATATAATAATATTATTTGATCATGCACAAGCCCCCTTCTTTGCAACTATATACCGATCAAAATACCTATATTAAATAGTAATTTTTCTCTTTCATTTTCAAAAATAGTTATATGGGGCTCTCCTTAAATTACATAATGCCAATGTGAGGTATTTTGAATATTAATATATTTCACCTTCAAATATCTTCACGAGAAGAGCAATAAAGAATATCTTCATCACTCACATGAAAAATTTAGTGTATAATATATTTCAACAAACATGGCTTTTACTCTTAGTACAGTGTATATATTATATTTAACAAGTCCTCTTTTGAGAAAAGGAACAACACATGGACTAAAGAAGCTTTTTCCAATGGAATGTATTTACCAACACGAATTCAACTTTTGAAATCCAAATACAATACTTTCATAATGAATAAAAAAGATATAATGTAGATTAATGGAACTAAATGAGATATCTTCACAAATTATATGAAGGCACAATATGTAAAGCATCTGCTCTAAATATTTCGTGGGTCTTAGCAGTGATATGTTCTGTTCCAAATTTAATTAGAAAACGAGAAGTTTTAAAAGGGCAAGTCCTACAGTTCTTTTGGAGTCCCCCTATCAAACAATAACATGAGATTTGTTGGGTACATGTGTATGGTCAGATATACATCTTATTTAATTTCTTCTTTCACATTTCACTAAGGAGTTAAAAGCAATGATACAAGGGATCATATATCAGCCACCAAATTTTACAGTCCTTAAAAGTTACACTTTGGAGAAGTAACAATTTAAATGCTCATGTGAAATTATTGTATGGGGAAGCAAGAATATTTCAATCCATGCAGGTCACTATGAACATTCATTTATCTTCTATTATGTTTAGCAGAACTACAGTGGTATGTGATGCTCAGATTCTAAGAAATATTAAACAGTCATGAAAACCTGAAATATATTATGATTCTAAATGAAACAAACTTGGGGTACTGTTCTGGCACAAATTCCAACAATGATCTAACAGTATTATCACATGACTACCACAATACTTTTGTGTACACATTTCAAATACATACCTTCTCAAACTTTTAACCAAGAGAACCAGTTCTCCTGAAAAGGAATCTTAATACTTGTGAAAGGACAAGCCAAAATATTGATTTCTTACAATTATATTCACTGTCATTTGAAAGTGTTTTAACAGAACAATTTATAATAGTCAACAGAATCATGTACACTTATGACATTTACAATGGATAAATATTCTGCTGTTAGTTTACATTCAAAAGTGATTAATTGCACTTTCAGGAAAGTCTATATGTATGGCAAACAAATCAAATATTGAGATTTCAATTACCAGTCATTAATGTCACTAATCCACAATATCCTCTATACACACGTTGTTAGTAAATGGTAATCTAGACATGTGCAAAGGTCACACATTCAACTCCACGCATTCAATACAAGAAGAGAGCTGCTCTTGAACAGGACAATGTGATTAGATGCATAAATGTAATGAGTATCACAAATGAGTCTAATATCAGAACCAAATTGCAAAAAAGAATATCATGTGCAATAAAGTAACTTGAACAGAAAGCTGCAGCTTACATTCTCAAGTTGAGTATCCTGTATTTGCACATGACCAGCACCATTGAATACATTTTCACTCAAGTACAATGTCAACGAAGTACCACAAACAAGTACTCTGTAAGTCTGGAATTACAACATAATCCCATTTGACAAAATGTTTATTTCCTTGTGTCCCTGTCCCAACTCTCTTAAAGATTATGGGACTTTTTAAAAAAATAAATACTGCTAATTCAATTTCCCACATTGCCAATAAAATAACATGTAAAACTAAAATAAATGTCAAAGTAGGAGAGCCATTATTTCAAACTACTTGAACCTAATTCGCTGCATGGGTGACTCAACATTTGATAAATCAGTCTGTTTATTTTGTAAGGTACCTGAAATAAATTAATACTACAATTCACAAAGTACAGTAAAAATATTCATGAACAGAACAGCAAATAATGCTCAAGGTATGTAACACAGTTAAACCAGTAATACCATTTAAAATTCTTATGTACAGAAAGGCCATAAAAGGCACTATTATTGTAAATGAAATAAAAATCAAAGAGATACCCTTTGTCAGTTATGCGTCAAATGGTGTTACATCACCAATACTGTACATCCTTTACAAACACCAAGACAAAAAGTCTCATAAAAGCATCAGCTGAAAACTTTTCCTATTCAAAGGAAACTATCTTACTTGAGTTACTTTGACACTTTGGACAAAAAATATTATCAAAGAAAAACATCCCTGAAACAAGAAAAATACTGATAGTTCACATCTGTAGGAAGAAGTACATTAAAAGCTAAACCTGTCATCTTGAAATCCAGTAAAGGTACACAATCAAAAACATAGTAGCAACTATGAACGGGAAACTTGTGGGCTTTTCTTCTTTCCTTAAAATTTATCAGGTATTTTGTACTAAATTGGAATAGATGTTTCATGATGTTCTGTTTGAAAAGCCTCGGTAACTCTTCAAGCAAATGATATGGCCAAGGAAACTAGTGGAATGTATATGTTTGTCCTTAAAACTAGGAAAATAATTTTAAAACAAAATTTACAAGGAACAAAGAAGTTCTGTCTACATCAATAGCTATTACAACTAATAACAACCTTTACAGGTGGGTGGACGATACGAGAGCAAGAGAGAAGTGAGGAAAGTGAGCAGGAGGAATATTTGGAAGAGATTTCTTCCAAACACACATACGTGCATGCACACTTACATGCAAATGTGCATGCATGCAGACACCCAGACAAGCAAACATACACACACAACCAAACAATCTCACACAATGGTTCACAAAACAATTAAAAATTAAATTGATTGAATTATCAATATCACAAAAATAGGAAAAATAATATACTTGCAATAAAGGTTCGTATAGTCTCTGGCAGTTTATTACATCATCTGAAAAATACTCTATGAACACCTTCAGTAACCAATGGACCCTTCTATCTGTTACTTCATTGGGTCATTTTTGCCCGACACATTGGTTTCTATACAATTTCTGCAAACCTTCGGCAACATCAAGGTTGCAGAAATTCAATCACATGCCCACACTTAAAGATCACATTCACACATACACAAATTTTTACAATTTTGTTGCCTCATGTATACATATGGAAAATTAATACAGTATACAGCAGCTTAAAATGTTATTGATTTCCAATTTAAAGCATTTCACAGAATAAACTTCAAATTCGAAATCATTAACACATATTTGACATTTAATAACACAACTCACAACATCTTCAAATACAGTAAGTATTTTGCTTCAAATGCTTCAGTGGTGCACTGATACATGTTCAATGATCAGTTTAAATAAAATTAATTTAAATTTTTGTCTAATTATTTCAGGAGGGTGAGATAAATTAACTTCATTCCCTAAACCATTGAATACTGTTTTCACCACAAAATTGAAGGTATCTACGATAAATTTCTCACACCTTTACCACAGGATTTAGTATATAACTTCATCCTATCACAATCAAAAATAGGGACCAGAATGCAGAAAATAGTATTTTCTGGGTGTTGATCATTTGTTTTTAAGGGTATTTCTAAGCTATAAAAACATCTTGCCCCAACAACATTACACTGTTTCCTAGTATCCTTAAATTGGCAGAACTATTATATTTTGTCATACAGAACATACATTCTCAATTTCCTTTGGTCAATGTCTTTTGTGCATATTGGTTTTCTCTGTTCTTGGTCACATTTAATACTGTATTTTATCTTGCTTGCACTGATGAAAGAATAGTGATGTCTCTGATCTTCTATATTTACCCACAATTTGTGCAAAAAAAAAAAAAAGTAGTTCAAACATCTTATTTCTGAACTGGATATTTGAGATTAAGACACAAGCTTGTGTTCAGTAACTTCCCTGGATTCTGTCCATTGAAAATTAATGTGATATAGATAACTGGTTTTCCATTTAGACTATCACATACTTAACTACCCAAAATAGCTAAACACAACCTCTTGGTCGAAGTATTTCACATTTTCTTTTCTTCCTTAATATTCATATATATTTATATGTATGTATGTATATATAGAGAGCAAGAATCTAAAGTATCTCAGCACTTTCCTACAAAGTCTTGGATCTCATAATTCAGAGTGTAAATGGAAAAACAAGATCCAGAACTAGCAGTTCAGCGTTTCCACAGAGATTGATCGTAGCACAACAGAATGAGCCAGCACATTCACTTTACATCTCTTGGACTGAGGTTTAAATCCTGGAATTTCTGATGGACTAAAGTTTGTAGCAAGTTTCCAAGGGACCCTTCTGTTTCTCCTGCCTTTCTTCCAGTTATTTGCTCCACATTCCTCACTTGACACATCAATTAATCATTCTTCATCATCTTAATCATCACGTTCCCATCATGACCACAGTGCACATGTATCCTAGCGAGTGAACAGTAGACTGAAGGAATGAGATATTACTCTCATGCTTCATACTGTTTCCATGTGTAAGAAACTCATTCAATAAATAATGTATCTATACAATTACAGTAAATCACACCTTCCTATAACTTAGAGGAAACAAATTGAGATCAATAGGACCTCAACTTTCATAACAACAGCATGCACTGTCACAAGTGAAGACTAATGACAGAATTTGGCACACAGGGACTTCTTAAGTAAATGCCCCTTTTTGTTTTAATAATGCTTTTACAGACGACCATCAGTCTGGACTTGTATATCCACTTGCTATGAACTACAAATGATATTTCTGTATTCAAGATCATGAGATACCTGTTGGCAACAATGTTATTGTGTTCAAAAGATGAGACAGAAGATGGTTTCTTTGCATTATCTCTATCTTTTGGGTTTGTATGTCTACTAAGAATTCTCTTACAGTTATCTTTAATACCTTCAATTCAGTGTACAGTAAAGTTAGCTCATCATTATAGTATATAAATAACATTTGCAACACTCATTTTTGTTTAGTAGAAGGAATGAGAATATTTCTAAGCAGCTAAAACTGTAAGATCTTTTATTCAGGTTTTAATGAAGTCAATTTTCTCATTTTCTCCATCAGGTTCATACTTTTATACTTCAAAAATTCTATAAAAACAAAGACACCTCGAACAGCTACACTCAAATCTCCATGTGTAATAAAATTGAATAAAATTCCAGCTCAGAAATACCCAAATAAAACAAACGACAGACACCCATTTAATACAGACAAGGTTTTGAATTTGTTGCGATAGTTTACATTCACAGGTTCACACATTAACCAAGCATTTTCCATCTTCTTTTACCTATGCATTGTTTCATTCACATCCTGCTCTTCAGGATCTGCTAAAGTGCGGAACCTAACAAAACCATTTTCAGCCACAAGCATCGAGGGTGACACCCTTTCTCGCGTGGATGACAAAGTTTGTGCACCACATTTGTGTTGATTTATGGGTGTTCTCCTTTCAGAATTCAGAGACACTAAAGTTCCTGACTTTTTAATGGAATGTCGCATTTCTGAACTTGCTGAAACAGGGTAGTTAGATTCCAAAGCACTTGATTTCTTAAGAGATCGCCGTTCTGTGGAACTACCAGCAGGACTGGAAGCATCTGGTCTCTCCATGTTAAGCAAGATCAGAGTTCCTGAATTTTTAAGAGAGCGGCGAACTTCAGACGTGGTTGAAAAAGGGAGATCAAATTCAGGTCTCTCAGAATTAACAGCACCACTTTTTTTGACTGACCGTCTCTCAGATGTACAATTTTCATTTACAGGAAATGATGCATCATGTGGTGGATATCCCGATTTTCTTAATAACCTACGTTCAGAGGTAGAAATTGAAAATGATGATTCTGGCAAGGGAAATCCACTATGCAGATTATTTAAAGGAAATGAATCATCATATACTTTCTTTCCAGTACGAACTGTGTAGTCATGGATTGCTTGATTTGTTACACAGACTGCAGGATATATATCATCAGCTGCCTCACTATTTTGAGGAGTATTTGTGCACTGCCTGCACCGGAACAGTGCAAAGCCTGAACTCTGAGATTCTTTCTCTTCTTCAACTTGATATTGGCGCAACGGCTGGACACCGGCCCATAAAAACAAGAAACACATTGAAATCTCAATAACACGCACTGAAAACTGATATCCCCACCACAACCATGGTGGTGGTTTACTGTTGAAGTTCGGAACTTCATACACTCCAAAAATACCGTATAACTGTACAGCTGCCATAAGTAAACTTAGTAATGCTGTGGCAAGTGTTGTACGCACAGCAGTTGCCAAAGTTGGACGGTGAAAATTTGTAAAAGCACTCCCGAACACATTTTCTTGCTTTCGAGCTGCCGACTTGGCTAGCAATCTGTACACATACAGGTAAGCCAGTCCCAAGCAAACACATATCACTACAAATAAGCACTGACAGATAAGAGGAAGGAATGTTGTGTTTGGTGCAATACCGGTTGCAAGATCCAAACTGACACACAAAATCACATGAAGAGTTATGAATATTGCAACTATTGCTGGTCTTTGCAAATGAACACTGAAAACATGCACCTTTGCAGCTTGAAGAAGGAAAAGAAATAATATCAAGAATGCTGATGTAATGCAAGGCGACACAACATTTAACATTAAAAGCGAAATGGGTTCAGGAAACGATTTGTTACGATTATATGCATCATAAAACAAATACACTCCTCTCAATATGCCAATGACAAACAACAATCCATGCAGGGCAATATAATACCCATGTGAAAGCAACCTTTTGCAAGCATTCACACGAGCAATGTTGATAACTGAATACAGGCTAAGAAATGTGAACAAACTTCCCATTAGATAAACATGTATATCCCAAGCTAAACTCCATTTGTCACGCAAGACTTTGTGAGCAGGAGTGCTAGGGGATATAGCTACAGTTGCATCGTCTATCTTGGGAGGTTGCTTTTGTGAATCAGGTAATCGTTCAGCCTGTCTCTCACCAGCACCCCCTACAATAGGTCCTATATCCCTTGAAATATCCATTCTTCCAGCCAACTTGTCATTTAGTTCAGGTACCACGGATTTATCTACCTTTGGCTGCTCAACCTCTGGTTTAGGTAATGTTTGTGGCACATCCTGTTTTGGATTCCATCGCATGTTTGAATCAAATTCGAGCTTTGGGTGTTTTTCTGGTAACTGTGGAACTTTGGAATCAACATCTGGCCTATTTGTTATCTCTGGAATAACTTGTTTGCGTCCATTACTGCTTGAAAGAATACGCTCCACATCAGGAAAATGCAGCATTGGCACGAAATCAGGCTCTGAACCATTAGCTCGCATGTTGGGGCCAATGTTGTCCATTTCTGCATATGGTGCTTCCGGTGGACGATTAAAGCTGGGAGTATTCAAGGGTTTCTTCCGATCAACTGGTGGTGAACTGTAGGAAATGAAACAAAAGATATATACAGTACACTTTTAAAACTATTTCATGTGCAATACAATTTCACAAATGTAAAAAGTTATAAAATTAATGTAAACTAATATAGTGAAAACAAACAAATATATTTATATTTTACACTTTTATTTGATTTGAAAGAAAAGCAAAATGTACAAAAACAGGTTCAAAATGGACTCTCAAATTCTTTGACAGAGGAGAGAAGAGCATAAAAATTATTTAAAAAATTTGCACAATCTAGCAGCAAATATAAACACATGAAGTAGGTAATGATCATGCAGGTCTCAGTGTACCAGAGGATGAGATCTTGTTTCACACTCACCACGTAAGTCAATGTGAGAGAATACAGGTTAGCATTCTTTGCAGATATTTCTTTCCAAAAATATTTTGGGTCCTTGAAATCAAGTTTTTTAATTGTCTTTTCACAAAACATGTACTCCTACACTTCTTTTGTGTAGTTTAGCAATTATAAATATGTATTTATAGTATTGAAAATAAAAGGGCATATCAAACACAAAAGGTTTTGACAAAATTATCTTTCTCTGGATTAATGAAAGAACTAATATGGTTTGAAGTTAGAAGGTAATATGAAATCAAGTTAAATCCAATCTTTATACTTGTAAACAGTAATAGGGTGATTGTTTCAGCAATTGGAATTTCTTCTATACTCCTCCCTTCATATTTGAAATGTAAAAAAAAAAAACTTAGAAATAGAAATATAAATTTTTCAGAGCATGCCACTGAATACTTGGCATTCTTCCCCTTTGACAGAAACAAAGACTGTAAAAGTAATCGTGTACAGGTGTTAAAGAGAACCACCTTTGACAACAATTGATAACTTTCTATAACATTAGATAATTTTTTAATAAAAAAGTGGTGTGGAAATAAATGCCATATGGCATTGATACTCTGTTCTCTGGCATACACAACCTAAAAAGGATCAACATCTATTTTCGAAGGAATTTTTCACTAAAAATTATTTAAGAGTGCTTAGGTTGGTATAATGGTTAGAACGTAGGAATGTCATTACCGATGTCTTCAAAAAAGAGTCAGTCATAACATTTTTGGCAATTGGACATCCTCATCCACAGCAAAGCAGTCCATCTTATGACATACTTTATGGTTTTGTAAAAAGAACCAAAAAGTCCAAGAGATGCCTGCACAAAATTTGTGAATGACTTTCCTGCGCTATGTAACACTTCAGTTTGCGGCCTGATAGCATTGTTATGACAGTCCTATGCAGCATAATCAGGAACAAAAAATGTAACTTTGTTAATAAATAGCTAACACTGGAAACTTCCGATTTCCTCATATTAGGCTAGCCGCTACATTCTTCATGATAATGATCATGATTATGAATCATTAAAATCATCTATATTTTAAAAAAAAAATTATAGTCCAAGGTCAACTTCTTTTATCCCATCAACACTGAATGCCATTTTAGATGGTATGTTCATTTCACCATACAGAGAGCCATACATAGATGTAAACAATTCCTATGGGTGGTGGAAATAGACAGGTCCCAGAAGTAGTAACTAAGTTGGCCACCTGCAACTGCACTGAAGCACACAGCCCCTTCCATTCACTTGTGCAGAATGCCTCTGTGCCCAACCAAGCTACGCATGCTGTAAAAGGATTAACAGAGACACAGAGAGAGAGACAGAGAGACAGAGAGAGAGACAGAGAGAGAGAGACTGACAGACACAGAGAGAGAGAGAGACTGACAGACACAGAGAGAGAGAGAGACTGACAGACACAGAGAGAGAGAGAGAGACTGACAGACACAGAGAGAGAGAGAGAGACTGACAGACACAGAGAGAGAGAGAGACTGACAGACACAGAGAGAGAGAGAGAGAGACTGACAGACACAGAGAGA